>QQSS02234378.1:0-21594 GCA_003687565.2 Craspedacusta sowerbii | reverse complement strand
ATACATACATACATACATACATACATACATACATACATACATACATACATACATACATACATACATACGTACGTACGAGCTGATAAACTTAAAAAACATGTAAACGTATATCCTAAATCAACATCTTACCTGGCTTCCCTTTTGGTAAACATTTCCTTTACTTCATTGGTTCTTGCAAGGACCTCTTTCACCTTGTCGTTTAGCTTCGGGTTTTCAAGCTTCCTACACAGGATTTCGATCTGGTTCATCTTCTTCAAACTGATTCCATTAGCATTCTTCATGAAGTTATCGATTTCGCGCTGGCATTTAGCTGCTCCCTCCGCCGTGTTGAAGTGGTCCACCGATTGCGAAGCCAGAAGGTCGACACCACTTTTACACCAATCTTGCAACTGTTGGAAAGAGTCAATGACGTCAAGCAATGACGTCAGGCGGATTTTACAAAACTGACTGGTTAAGAATAATGGCTAATAAACCATAGTAAAAGAATACAACTAGAATTCACCATCGAGATTAGAGCAAGACTACAAAGACCGTCCCCACAAACTCAGCTAGCAAAGATAAGTGCAAGTCTCTCGTGCATAATAAGCAAGTTGCATAGATTTTTAGCAAGAATCCAGCCTCAATAACCAGTGTAAAACTTTGCACAATCGCCATAATAATATATATTATAAAACTTGCGTGGTTCGTACCTGGTCCAAGCACTTGTAAACATCAAGACATGTCCGTAGCAGATCACGCCTGCCTTCTAATTTCACATCGAAAGCTTGGCAAAGGCCTTTTATTTCGTCGACACGAATCTTCAGGCTTGGTCGAGCGAATGGACTGAAGAAAACCAGCATTTTCGTTCCTCTCTCTTTGAGGGCCAACATTTCTGTGTACGGAGCCTAGAGGGGATTACGTCTACACCAGTAAGAAGCAGCTCAGAAGCCAATTCTCAACGAGGGGTACAAGATCGTTCTGCCTCGATCAAGTACCGCCAAGGAAACCTTAGGTACGGACATGCTTTTTTAGGAAAGACATGTCTGTATAACAATCTAGAAATTATCGACAGATATCTAATAGCTGCACGAGCGATGGAGAAGCATAACAAGTCTTATGAATTGGACATATTGCCTGCTAATGGTACCGTACTAATGATCTAGCAATGCATTTAGTACATACCATTCGCAAGACCCGTTCTCTCGTAGGATACTTAAGTGAGGATCAACCCTTGACAAGACCTAGGCGAATTGCGAGCCTTTATTCCCTGTGGACAGTGACGATCAGGAGAAGTGCTGAGACGTTCAGCTTCACTCTGATCGATTCCGTCATGACCAAACCTCACAGATATTAGAGAATTAACAACAGAAAATAGCCCCACATAACTCTTGAATTTTTCAAGACAAGACTTGGATCTTCCAATTGCTAAAAAAGTCATACCCATGAGTACATCTATACTGTTTATAGTAATAATAACAGTGCCCAAGGAAATTTATACTATTTATTGTAATATTTGAAATGCTCAAGAAAATCTACCCTATTTAATGTAAAGGTAATGTAATATTTAATTATAAAATTATATAATTAAAGGTTAACGTAATATCAAAAGAGCTCAAACTCTCATTAACTGCACACATACCACATGTCGAAAGCTGACAGCAACCCAATAATTGAGATGAAGCCCTTAAAATTCGGTACCGCTAAAACTAATATCCCAGTCATTAAAATCTACTTCGGGTTCCAAAGTCGCGCGACATCGCGCAAGTGTGGCACGCATCAAACCGTAATAGCATGAAGACGAGCTATCATCTACAGCAAGGGTCTCCAAACGTTTTAGCACGTGGGCCCATCGGGGGTCGGATAAAGGGTCGAGGTCAAATAAATTAGAACCAAAACAGACGCGTGGCGCTGAGCGAGGCGAAAGCCGGGCGAATTACCACCACTAAAAGCACATTGGGAATTTCAAACAAAGAATTATTATTGTATTTAATTCGCGAAAGAGAAGCGCGACTTCAACGAATCAAAAACTTTCGTGTTTCCTTCCGTTGATAAAATCAATCCGCGGGCCCGATCGGGCCATCGTTCGGAGACCCCTGATCTACAGTAAGGAATCACCATCAATATAACATTTAAAAAAAAACATAACAACAACAAAATTAAACCCTGAAGAAGTCACAACAACAAGCAACGTATCAGCACCGATCGGGGCATGGTGATTTTTCTTAGTGAAAATAGGATCACAGTGCACCACAAGCGAGTAGAGCCATACCTTTTTCCTTTCTTCGAACTCATTGAGCTCAGTCAGAAGTTTTTGAGCACTCAGCAGGGAATCGCCAATATCCGTTCTTGCCTCGACCTCGCTGGTGATTTCCATGAGCTTAATTGAAAGCTAAAATGAGGAAGTTCATTCGTATGCATAAGTAACAAAACGATTTTCTCAACCATGAATACGCTCGAATACCCATTTCATTAAGCTACATTAGAAATTTCCAGTTGACCGATATCCTCAAAAAATACTCAGCGAAAATAATCTGGGTCACGCAACAAGGTCACACAAAAAATGCGCGGCCGGATGTTGAGTGATGAGAGCAAGGGCGTTACAAGTACGTTTCAACGGTGTTACTTTTTTCAGTAAATACTTCAATTTAACGAGCAATTTAGCTAGCTACTTTATCTGCCGTTATAACGCCGTTCCAGTTACTAATGCTCGATTCAAACGTCGCACTTCTGCCGCGTCGAATGTAATTCCATTAAATTCGACTCAGATGCGAAACTGCTTCAAACGTCGAATTCATCTTGTCGCTCGTTTGAAACGGAGTCGCACTACAGTCGGATAGATCAGCAAGCTTTGCTGAGCTTGAAATAACTGCCGCACGTAATAAAGCAGTCGCTCCGAACTGATTCAAACATCGCACTTCTGCCGCGTCGAATTAAACTATTGAGTTCGACGCGGCAGAAGTGCAACGTTTGAACCGAGCGTAAGTCGCTGTCACTACGCGTTACTCTGTTGACGCTGTCATTCGAACAATCGATGCCTGACTTAGCGTTCCGTCTTATTTCTTAGTATAAGCGCAAGCTATGGTGGTCAAGACGCCTACCGATTCATGTTAGACAACCGCGACTATGTAAGTTCGTTGTCAGCTTAAGTAATTGCGATATCGGTGCCCTATCAATTATTATTGAATTGCTTTAAAGGAAATTTTTCCATTCTTGATTTATTTTCTGTAGGCGAAACTTGTTAAAAACAAAGTTGGCTGTGAGTTGACGTCTCGACGTTCGACCAAAAGAGCCAGCTTATAGAACCAAAGGTACGAGAAGCTGCTTCTCTAAAGATAAATTAAGTCGCTGCATGGCTGAGATAGCTTAACCGCTTCCTTTCTCTTTCTCTGCAGTTCTTAGCATTTTTATTGGAGGGGGGAGGGGGGAATTGTTACTTTTCGAGGTAATGTAACGACAATTATTGACTGACTGGTGTATTCACGCCCTCTTATTTAAACGCTTTTGATGTAATTTTTTGTGTTAGTTGAAAATGATCAATCAAAGCTGATCGAAACGTGTTTTCGAGGTAACTAGTTACTTTTCTTGAGAAGTAACGCCGTAAGAAACTTCGTTAGTTTTTAAGAGAACTAGCAACTGTAACTAAGAACTTTTTGAAGGAAACGTGCTCAACACTGGGAGCGACCGACACGACGAGAGTCTGCGGACAGTGGGCGGAAGGGTATTACAGAAAAGCAGTGTCGCCAGATGCTAACCTGGCAGATTTATGAACCAAAATCGATCCGTGGCGTAAAATCTGTGTAGGGCACAGGACTGTCTCATACTTGCTCATCGGCAACACATCAACAGCAACAATGCAGTCCTGTCAAGGTCACAAAGCCTTTACTTTATTATGCTCAGCATAAACTGCAAATATGTTTAATCTGTCTTTATGTTGATCTGTAATGGTATAATCTGTTTCATACTCTTACATGAGAAGTGCGTCAACAGCAACAAGGCAGCCCTATCAAGGTTGCAAAAGCGTTACTTCTATGCTTGGTGTTAACTTGAAATACGTGGAGAGTTGACGGTAAAATCGTGGCCTGCCATAAATACATATATGCATACCATACGTAACTCACACAGCACATCTAAGAACACACAAGAAATGTCCGTGGAAATCACCTCTCCAAAAGCCTCCTCAAACTTGCACAGCTCCTTGGCCTGCTCATAGTAGATCTCCTGCGACTTCAGCAACGCCCTCAGTTCCTCCGTCTGCTTTTGGAGCTGCTCCAAGCACACTTGCAGCTGCGCGACATTGTACTTCGCAAGGGCCGTCACGGCATTGCGAAGGAAGTTCACCGGCTTGACCACGATCGGCTTTAACGTGTCGGCAATCTCTGTGGCGCATTCTATATCGCCTTCGACGTCGTGGACGAGCTGCGACTGGGAGGCGGCCACGTGATCGACGTTGGCAACGCTGGAGTGCGGGACTTTCACCGAAAACGCGACGCGAACTTCGCTCACGCGAGCGCGTATTTTCTGACACGTCTGCTGAAAGCGCTCAACCGCCTCAAAAGTTAAAATAAAACAAATAAGTAAACAAAAGTCTTTAAAAGGCACAAAATGATAAGCACTCTTAAAGCACGAAAATGGTTAAGGAATATCATGGGGAAAAAAAACACGTCCGCAGAAAACGAATTATGACGAATAATGAAACAAAGCCGTCGAACAATGGAAACATCAAAGATAAAACAAAAAAAAAAGTAAACAAAAGTCTTACAAAGGCACAAAATGATAAGCACTCCAAAAAGTACGAAAATGGTTAAGGAATATCATGGAAAAACAACCACGTCCACAGAAAACGAATTATGAAGGAGAACAAAACAATGAAACAAAGCAATTGGACAACGGAAACATCAAAAGATACAATAAAACAAATAAGTCAACAAAAGTCTTAAAAAGGCACAAAATGATAAGCACTTTTAAAGGACGAAAATGGTTAAGGAGCATCATGGAAAAATACGTCCGCATGCACAAAGGTTCACTGAAGAGCAATTAGAAATAGATCAACACAGAGCCAACAATAGCCTGTAGACTGGTAGAATGTAAAACAAACATGACACGCCGGGCCATATCACTGAATAGCTTGTTTGCAGCGCCATTCAAGTCCACGGAAAACCGTGGGACAAACTTTCTTTGCTATTATTGGTTCGTTTAGTGGATCCCATTCAGCTTGCATAAAAGACTTAATATCTTTGCTCGTGAGGCGTTCGGGAGACTGCTTTCCAATAAGGATGTTTGCAACATTTGTTATATCGGCTGGAAATCCCGAAGATCAACTAGTTTCATGGCTACGGCAACTTTATCAGAAATATACTGTTGTAAAAATATTATGCGAGAAAGTTATTTCCATAAAAGAAGGTTTATAGTTAACTCTATCTCAAAATTTATCTCAAACCGCGATCAACTCGTGTAATGACTAAACCAACTTTTCAGAAATATATACCGTTGTAAAAATATTATGCGAGAAAGTTATTTCCATAAAAGGTGTTACATAGTTAACTTTGACCAAAAACTATTCAAGTCAAAAGCGCTTCCTCGCGAAATATGGAAGTAAAAAAAAAACCTTGTCGGATGTGAAACCACGAAAACGACCAGAAACGGCACAGTTTTAAGCCCACGGAAGAGTAGGTTGAAGGCCAAGAGAAATCACCCCTTACAGTGCTATGCTCTATCCATTCGGTAATGTCGAAGTCGCAGAGGCCGTCCAGCTCACTTGGCAGCTCAGTCTTGTCAATGTAATCCGCCAAAGCGTCACGATTGTCGATATATATCACCTGAACAGGCATGGGCACACAACGAAAACAAACATGCGGCATCATGTAATGCGACACACATAAAAGACTCAAATTACGACTACAACATCTGCGAATAACAATGAAATTAAGTAGCATCGGAACATCAAGAGTGCACGGAAAAGAAGGAACTCCCTCCGCAAAATGTTAAATACGAAGATGTCCCAGGGCAATTGGTCCCACGCTCAACTGCTCCAATACACGAACCTCACGCTAATAACGAACGCGAGGTTACGACAAGACGACACCAACACAGACACACACACACCCACAGACACAGACACACACACAGACGCACACACACACAAACACGCACACACACACACAAACGCACACACGTAAAGGCACACACACAAAGGCACACGCACAAACACACATACACACTCGCAATAATTCAACGCCAAGATTCGCCAATACAAACAAATTTACGATCGGAATTCGCGAAGCTAAAGGAAAAAAAAAACTTATCACCACCAAAAAGATTACTTTGTGCTTAGAAGCGTTCGGATTCATCAGACCATCGCCAGCTCTGAAGTGGCGTTGGAAGAAGCCTTGCGGCTTGATTACCAGAACATAGAAGATATCCTCAGGCGCAAACATCTAAAGCCAAACCATATGCAAATGAAGACTGAGTAAAGTTAAGTCGCCTGGCAATCCTTACCAAGTAAACACTATCCCACACTTCGAGATAATACCGGCAAGAGAAAGTACAAAATAAAGCCTGCGCAACACGGATATCTGCGCTAATCGTTGTAGCTTTAAAATTCAAACCACACGCCAAAACGCTATTTCAGAACAAACCGGGATAAACATGTAAATCGGTTGATGCTGGGAACAACAAGAAACAAGCCAATGGCACAGGCAAACAAGACGAGAAAAATTAACAATAAACAACAACAAATGCCACCATTATACGAAGAGAAACAAGCAGACCTCTAGTTTTTGTAAGATGAGCTTCACCCCACTCCACTTATCCGACTGCCGGCTTACTAATACCACGAACTTGCTTTTCTCCCATAGTATACTAAAGTAAGACCTCACATAAGTAAGCAAAACATGCCAAGATCGGGCAACAAAAGACAACATGACAAAGACTTAGGGCTACCACATTATAATGTCTGTGACATAGGCCATGAGGAAAGCTCTCCAGAAGGATTACAGACCAGCACATCCAGATAAAATTATGCTCCCTGATATGATAATGTCTACTGAACACCGGTCAATAAGAATGTCATCTTTCGAATAAAACAATCGTATTGGCCAGGGCCTGGCCAGCAGACGATCAAAATTCATATTATCATTTTCTTATTTATTCACTTACTTTTGCACAGCTTTGAAAACTTGAAAAGAAAAAAAAAACTTCGATAGCAACAAAAAAACTTTGATAGGTATACACTCCGCACTACCAAATGGCATTTGTACAACAAACCCTTCCAAAGCAATCAACTAAATCACATCCACTGAATTTTGACTTCTCCTCGGGCATATATCCCTTTGCTTTGGCGCATGTCACCATCATATGCACAAACCATTCTGGGATGTCGATGGCTTACAGAGCTCTTGGCCCATGCATCCAGTTACCCACACCAGCCATAAAAGCGCTAGCTAAAGTTCGGAGATGGTTTCTCCATATATGAAAACCCATGCAACTCAAGCACGCTTACTTCATATATGAGAGAACGATTATAAACGCGGCCTAGAGCATTGAAAAACATTTTGTTCGTGCATTAAAACCGGATAGTCCCGACGCAGAGCAGCATCGGGATTAGCTCCCGTTTTCTCCCTTTTTAAGGTGTTAGGGCACTGGCAAAGGAGAAGTACCATAATTATATTATATTCACCGCTATTCTGCAGCACAGCATTACAAGAAAGCCATCTATGCATGCACACTAAAAACGTACTTAGACATATGTTTAATGTAGGCAATGGCTTTAGTGAATTCGTCGTCGGCTAATGTCGTAATTAGTGGACTCTCGAGACAAATGAGTAGTGGGTGGCCATCTCTGTCCTTGCCTCCTATAAATATAGAATAAAATATGTTACCACCGTAAAAACAATTGCTCCCAGTTGCATGAACTAGTAAGGTTAACGAAGGACGCAAGGGCGCTTACAGCAAAACAAGTCTTCGCAGTGACAACATGCAAGTTTATATGCAAATGCGATAGTTGCTCCATCTATAGCATAGACATAGCACGCATAGATATAGCACAGACTAAGATGCATAATAAGAGAGCATGCAACCAAACCAATATAATTATAAACCAATATATTATAAACCGCTAGAAATATAAATTATAAAATATCAGTAATGCAAGTCACGGCACAAAAACAGACAGTGGGTTACTCTGCTTTTACATACTAGCGATAGGAACACGACTACATATACACAATTAAAATTAACAACCGACCAATAGAAACAACATCGGAACGTGCGCCTACAGACACTGAGCGATGAGTAAGCGAAAGACACCACAAGGAAGCACAATTTCGCGAGAAACTATACATGTCAGTTATGAACTGTCCTAAACAATTGGTCACTGATGAAACACAAACAATATAACTTTGATTTACTTAATTACGGTATTTTCTTAGAAACCAGTTCCAAAAACACCACTTACCAGTCAAGAAGACGACCTTTTGCTGGAGGATGTGGGCGATTTCTAAAATCTTTATCGACGACGTATTAGGTTCATCTACAAGCAAAACATGAGAACTATAATTACATAACCGTAACCTCAATCAGAAGCCTAGCAATTGATGCGCAGATATTAACACATCAACCTTTATAAAGCGCCACGCCTACCACGAGAGTTTAATACGTCGACTAACCTTGAGCCATGTTTAAAAATATGATCACTAAAAATCTCTGCCGAGCAATGTGGCATAGTCCGAAGAACTCGGAAAAACCAACAGGTGGAGGGCCATTTTATTATTTTCCCCAAGCTAACAAGAGGTCCCGGCGAAGCCATGCATTGCAATACATAGACAGCTCCCGAACAAATGCCAACTCATACATAAATGATGAAAGGAAAGATAAAAGATATCATTTGGCACGGGCTCTAGAAATTCAACTTTCGCTTAGCACTTCCATTTGCATCCAGACCAAACCAGGCTAATATCGGAACGCACCGAAACAACGCCATTAAATAGCCGAAAAGAGAATCAAACATACAACTAACAGTATCAGTAAAACCTCAAGTTGAAGCATAAACTTACAAAAGGCTAAGGCCTATTGGATAAAAGTACACATAAATGCAAAAAAAGAGCCACACTCATATTTCGCAGGTAGAGCAAAAACAAGATCGCTGAACCTTAATGAATACGTGAAAAGCTCAAAAGCAAAGCAACTTGCGACACCACAAATAATCCTTATGATTGTGAATTAATCGTTGAAGCAAAAATCTTCGAACGTACTGCTGCAGACTAAAATTTCCTGGATTTTGGAGGCGATGTCACACCTTGCACTTAAAATGATTATGGAGGCCGCTAAAAATTGGCGGGCGCCTTGTTTCAATTTAAATTTATATAATTGTCTAGCTTAGCAAATAATGATTTAACAGACTAGAAATTTAGCAATCACCATTGCAAATGTCCTGATAAAAAACCCAATGATAGCAGCAAACCGGAGCTTCAATGCCTAGAATTGTTAACTTGTTTATCTTTGTTTGTTTTGCTTGTTTGCTGGTTTGTTTTTTTCTATGCTAAGCTGCTTACTTGCATGCCAAGCCATTTCCTGATTGCTCTGGAAATAATTTAACCCCTGGATGATTTATATCACGAAACCACCTGACATCCCTTTACCCGAGAGTAGCAATTAGTTAGAGTTACGTTAACGTTGATGTGACCACGATTACTTGGCTACGGCACATCTGGTTCATGTGCCATAAGCATAAACAATCGAAAGGAGCAGTTCAACACTCGCCCAAACACAACTGCATGTTCTCATGCTGCGCTAAGTTGAACGGTATTCGCTGCCCTTAGCCAAGCCAACTTTACAGTGAGGTGAAGACGTTTCTGTATTTGCTAGTTACCACGTCGTAACGTCGCACAGTGTTCAGTATTTTGGTGAGCATTCGCGTTACATTGGAAAACACCTTCCTCTTCAGAGACCAGGTATTGATTCTTCCAGACATCTGACAGGTGAGCCCCACATCGGACAAAATGCGTCCGGCGTTGGGGAACGTGGGCGACATGGCGAGTTTTAGGATTCAGTCCGGAACTCACATAGTAGCTCGCCAATACGCAGGCACTGAAGAAGCAAGTGCGATTCTCAACGAAACAACCAATTTGTTAAGAAACCAAGCCAGCGTGGCAAAAAATGGTACTTGCGCGCGAATTAGAAACGCAAAAACAGACAAGCCTTTCTGCTCACGAGTCACGAAAATGGTAGACTTCTCCATAAAAAGGCATAAAGGGCTTTAAACCCACCGTCAGCATTGCCATCATTTGCATTGCTGTGAAAACATCAACGCGCAAATTACGCGCTCATTCGCAAATATTATTGGCATACTGCAATAACTCTGCAAATTTCATCAAAGACTTCAAGCCGTGATAGCTGCCTTTCACTAATTACAACGGATTCGTGCGCATCACAATACTTTGCCAAATGATGCGCATCAAATTTAATGAAACGTCGTATTAGTTTGACGGCATTTTCTCGCTCTTAAATGCCGACGGTAATAAGAGAGATTTTTGATTCCAGTTCAGTTGGCTAAGTCAAACCGCATTTATAGTAACCGCATTCTAGATACTCGTAAGAGTGACTGTCAGTTCATATGTTCTATTCACTACAGAAAGCTGCATACAATTGGAACAGAGCTTATCCTGAAATAGCAAATCGCGTTTCAGTAAATTTTCAATACTGCCGCACTAATTTGATCCTTTCCAGCCTGAAAACCAAAACATCCTCGTATAGTAAGATCATTCTAACCTGACTGCTAGTAGTGAACAGATACGTAAATCCGAACGGATTTCTGAAGGATTGACGCAAGGGCTTACCGCACATGTTCAAGGTTAAGGCTTAACTAATAATCTTCAGGACTTTCTGATGAACTACCATAGAACCTAGTCTTTGCCTTAAGACTGAGGAGTTAGTCCATATATATTAAATGGGTCAGCGCCAGGCGCCCTGGCTCTATAAGTAACTACAAATAATTAAACAGAACATGACAGGACTCATAGGTCTTTTACTTCACATATTGAAGCTTGATGAAATCATAAAACTCAACTTGTGGCTTTGTTACCACGACTGGCATTAATACTAACTAACGCACGGCATTGAGGAACTTTCAGCAATTTCATACTACTCAAGGAAGTGCTCGAAAGAGTGGCTTATACTAGATCGGTGAAGCAGACTGAAGAACTAAGTAATCATAGAGGATTGACTTTACGGCCAGTTTTCCCCCATTTATCGAGCAGGAAATTTGAATCCGGAATTCTTGAATCTTGGCAGATAAAGACTTATTATCCTGTAGCTAGGTGCAATAGTTCAAATGAGCTCCCCATTTTCCCAAGACCTGACCATGAGCAAACCTACCTGCAAGACTGCAGCAAGAGCAAAGACATTAATAGCCCTTATATCAATTCTCTCGAAGTTACCGATCCACAAACTTTAGCTAGACTCACAAAATACATATCAAAACCATACTCGGGCGAAATTGATTCGTGATAGTTACTTGTAGAATGCACAGCATACATCCACTTTTGATTTAAGCTGTTTTCCTAAGATATGCTATAGAGCATGAATAGAACGACTAACCTATCCACAATACACAAGATGACAAACAATAACAAACAATAACTAAGATCCTAAGTGCAAAGCTCCTCCAGCACGCAAATGTGGACATGAGCAAAGTCATCATATGCCTGTATAGGCCCCCTGTTCTAACATTAACATAAAATTTTAATGCTACGCACACTTTCGCTCTGTACAACTGTTATTGACAGGAAAATAGGAGCGTTCCAATAAAAAGGGCCAAGCACAGGAATCGGAACTCCTTCAAAAGCCTAACGGTATTACGTTTTCTTACACACAGCTTTAAAACTCCTGAAGTCTGCAAGGTTAACATTTAAATAGCCCATGGAGGTAATCGTATCAATAACTCTATGATAAAACCAAGCACATCTTGGCAACGCATACAAATAAATGCTTAAGCTCACGTTTAACAAAGTATGCCTCGTTTAAAACGAGATCAGGATAAGAGGATGTCGGGTTAAAAAAAGAGGAAGTCTGGTTTTTGCAACGGAAAGCTATTACGAATGAGTCAAGTTTCCTTTTGGCACGTGGAATCGCTGAATAAAGAAGCCCAGGAGCTGCTTAATCCTGAACGCCACGCCGATATAACTTACACAAAACATCATGTACTTCTGCTCGGACCTCAGCTATGGAGAAGCGCAGTAATTAGTTGTTAGAGCCGTTCGGACTCATTAACCACAAGTTTTGAAGTTCTCTGAGTTCAAGCAAGTCACTCAAAACAGTAAGAATAAAAGCTTTCCTGTTGGAACAGTACATGTGAGCAAATAAACCCAATTGTAGTGACATGATAAATGCTTATAAGCACGTGATACATAAGATGCAGCAATGGATAATTTTTGCTGGGTGTTACAATACAGCGGTGCAGACACAGTGCTCTTGATAAAGGTAAACTGTCACCTGCTCTGTCTTCTTTTCCAAGAAAGCTCCTTCTCTTATTAGGCAAACCACACGCCACATCCCGTGTTCTCCCATCTTCCTGCTCAACTTCCATCATTTAGGGCTGATTTAATAATGTCCAAAACACTTGCATCCTTTTAATACAAGATAACTGAATGCTCTGGCTACAAATAAACAACTGACAATGTGACTGTCAAAACATGAATACAAACTGATATCTACTTATCAAGGATTTATCAAGCTTAAACCAAAGAAAAAACCACAACGAACCTACAGGACACCATATCAGACATATCGGGGAATAAACACAAAAAAACGAAGGAAAACAAGGGGAAATAAGCACTTGATATAGTGCTCAGAGCTTCCAGTCTAACATGTAAACTAGAATGAGAATCAAGGACAACTAGACTCTGCCTTTTAACCAACATCCAGCTAATATAGTATTTCATTGCTATAAAATGTTTACAACTAGGTAGAAAAACCAAAGCACAACTTAAAGCTACCAAGATTGACATAGCAGATCATAGAAAAATCTTGTTCCACGAACTTTGATACAGAAAAATTCAAGTTGGAATGAATAAATCACATAATCAAATTAAGATTATCAAACAACCGAGATCATCCATCACCATTACGAAGCAACCATATTCTTTCATTCCATATGCAAAACAAACTAAATGCCTACTTTCCACGAGGCTTTAAAACAAGCTTGTTATAACTTACCATAAATCCTACTTAACACTTCACATATGAAGACATTAACAGCCCAGACAAAGCACCAGGCACGCAATTTTTGGTCCCTTAGTATTTAAATTATTTCCAAAAGACTTTGCATTGAGCTGCCTGCTTTTACGTGACGTTTGACCGCAGAAGAGAACATCTTTCAGACATTTCACAGTTTTCAAATTAACCAATACACAGTACATAACATTTGCATCACATAAACAATGAAATCTTTAAGCAAACCTTAACCTTTCATACACACACACATAGATCTTGGCACCATAGCATGAGGTGTTTTCTGTGTTAAATAAGGGAAACAGCGTCAGAATTTTTCAAACTCTTTAAATTTAAATAGCCTTGAGATTTAGATTTCCCAAGATTTGTGCATTAATTTCAATTCCATTTTCGTTACACTATGACCGAATCTGAATTCAAAAAATTGCAAACAGTGCTTAAAAGCAATTTTGTTGTCAAACAACAGATCTGCCTTCTAGCAAGGTAGCCCTTACAACAATCTGAGGCAGCCGGCCTTAAATGTCAGGACAAAGCAAGTTCAACTCGTGTAATGCTGCTCGAACGAGTTCATCCGTTATAAATTAGCAGGATTCTGTGCGCCTTAATCTGGACCTACAAGTGGCCGGACATCCCATTGTTTAAAGCAACAGTGAGTCCATATCCATATCCAGAGTCCGATTCCTACTCAGTATGATTTCAATTCCAGACCAGGTGCTGTAACAAACCAAAAAGACGGCTACACAGCATAAGGGGGAACATATTATTGATATAGTAAGAGGCAGTATTAAGAGAAGTACACATTAGCATCACATCAATGGCCTACAAATAGGCATCAAAATGCTATGAATTTTTTGGTTCTTGAATTCGGAAACAAACCCATATCTGTTTATAAAGCTTCAAGGGAGAATTTCAGCAACTTCTGATATATCATCATGAAATCTGGACAATGAATTGTCAGTCTTGAAAACATGATCAATTGATGCCCCGACTTAACCAAATTCGTACCAGTATGTTACTAAAGTAATATTGAGGGGCTTGGATTTTAGATTTTATCGGTTTCTGGAGCTCATAAATAATATGCCAAATGCTGCCATGCAACAAGTTAAAGGTAAAACCACAGCTACCATCGACTTATCGTAACAAGAGGCATTATAAGAAAAATAAGTTTCAGCAGTACCAAACAAACGCAACTTAGTAACTAGGGACTTACTGAAATTAAAATTACAAAACTAACGATGACAATGTAAGATAGTGATAGTGATTGTAATTTAAAATCGTATTTGAATGTATTTCAGTGAATAATCAGCGAAGATCAAAAGAAACTGAACATACACCATTAATAATTTCTTTAAAGAAAAATGATAAAAAGGCGTTTAGTAAATGACTTAGAACTTTATCGCTAACAGTTTCGGCAATAGTCAGGTAAGGAATGTATGAGCGTATGAATTTACTTAATGCATCATAAATATATAAACTGATTTTAACTAAGGCTAAGATGTCGCTTCAATAAATTGGGCATAGCAGAATGCGAAAATAGAACAAGCGACTTCATGGACTCAAATAAGCGAAATAAATTAAACAAGCTCGCAAATTTTTGGAGCATTGCTGCTAGGTTAACTGACTCAACTCAGAGGAGAAACTTTCCCAGTTTCCGACGCAAATAGCAACCTAATTTCTGTACTAAAACCAACTACAAAAAGGAAATAAATCAAGGGGAAAAATTACATAACTACAAGGAATAAACATGAAAAATATTATAAACATCAATACGTAAACGCACTCGTGCAATTCCAACCACTTAGCAAGAATAGAATTTTAACCACAAATACCTGAGAGTCGCTGCCCTCCAACACGGTTCATAAACGCTCAAGCCGCCAATGCTCATTCCCACTTAATTGTCTTAAACCAGATAAGCACGGCCATTTGGGCCAAGCAAACGAGTTCTTTAAGAGGACAACAACGCAATCACCTTAATGACCTCAAGATGTCGGGTTAGCCTTCCTTTCTTGCCCACGCGACCATACAAAACATTTAAGCAGGGTAATCCACTGAAAACGTTATGACGCGATTTATCAAACATAACCTCGGTAAGACATGAAAGGACAGCGTATTCAGTTTAAGATGATCACTTTCACCTCTTTCGCAGATAATTGCCCTGCCAACTGAAAAGCAAGAACAAACTGGCCAATATTGTACTGCTTATTACTTTAACAGAGCATCATTCAAAGAAAACCTACTAGATTAGAGCGTTTTCCGGAAGTAACCGCTCATCACCGATCCACATATGCTTAATGCCTATGACTTCCTCCAACGCTGGCAACTGAGGGCCTGTACGAGCGTCACTAGAACTAAAAGGTTTGTGTGTTCAGCCATGCTTCCATATCAACTTCCATTCTGACTAGAAGGAACGCATTGTATGCGATGCCTATTTAAAAAGCGCAAACCGGAAATACTTGCAAGAAATCAGAGCTAACGGAAGAGTTCATCAAATAATATACAATGATTTCTGAACCGTTTCTTAAACGATCTCACAATCTCAAAAATCTGGCACGCCATATCAGGGGCTTGTGCGAACGTAGATATAAGAGCGTCAATTTTAGAAGTTTCAAAAGAAGAAACATTGTAATGTCGTTCTCATCAGAAGTCTAATTTCTTTACTCTGCGGTCTCAGCTTTTGCCTTAGCTTCAGGAGGGATCTATGAGAAGCTTGAGTTTTCAAACACCGACTACAGCATTTAAAAAAAAATAGCCAATACCCAACATAACAAAAACAACACAAATATCAATGTGATGCAAGCTCACCTGCAAGGGCCTCCACAGCCTTCATATGTAAGAATCGAAATGCCCCGAAATTATGGCAATAAAATGGTCAAATTCATTAATGGACAACGGTATTCCTTACCCACCCATAAGGCAAAGTAAATCAACAAAACTTCTACCAACCAAGCCGCAAACCATACACAGGGGAATACCTAGGCAATCTGATGGATATGTATCATGGATAAAATGAGTGCTTGACTCTACATCCATTAGACGTGCCTCTACCTCTCAAAGAGAAGTGAATGCCTAAACCTAAACTATGCTCCCTAGCTAACTTGCAAAACACTCCACTTCTAAGTCTTTCAAGTCTATAAAGGGTATTGCATGGAAATACACATGCAAAATCGATATCTCCAACAAAGCTTATGTAAACAGAGGCAATGCTCTGACATGCATTCCTTCAAGGGGCGGTCCTCAAATGCTCAAGCCTGGGGAGAAGGCAAAATTCTCTATTCTTTAAATACTATCCTCTCAACTCCTGAAAGTTCTAACATTTTTAGCATGTAATTTGTGGTATATGGTATGAACAGGACAACCTAACCATTCAGAAGTTGGCAAAACAATCTACGAACACCAACATTTGCATCTGGATTGCTAAAATATCAGGTCACACAGCATAATAGTTTCAGAAGCTCTACAGATGCTGATATTTACGCCTATCAAATGACAAAGGCATTTTTTATCATGATTTGAATAGGACTTTGTATGTCCGTGTCAAATTGAATTGCCTGTCAAATTGAATTATTAATTATTTGCATGAAATCCATAACTTAATTAAAACCACAAGATATTAGATATAGATATAGATACAAACACATTTTCTCAAGAGCAACGCCCCGCAAGTCCCCTGAGTTTAATTTAAAACAGAAACAATTAAGTAAAGCCTCAGCTTAATATTCAGTGACTGGGCTTGTCCCCAAGCTCAGAGACTACACAGATACTGTAAGGTGACATTCAAACGAAAAACACGTAAGGGAGGTACTGCCAATCACAAATAGGCCACTATGATGGTCATAACCAATTAGATATCTGCTCAACCTAATTTTACTTTAAAATTTACAAAATTTAAAGTTGATTTACTTCCATGAATTGAGTGGGAATCATAGAACTTACAAAAACAACTATTCCCCAACAAATGGGGAGAACAAAATAATACGGAACCAGAAAAAAATGCTCGGTTTTGATTGATATCTATTCAAAATAACACTAGTAGAGAACAGCTTATTTCCTAGAGAAAATAGTGCTTAAACACAAAGTAAGGTACTACATTGGTTTGCAGCTTTGAAACTTGCTATGACAGTATTTTTCATACTGTTTGCCAACGGCCAGGCATATCCAAAATAAAACTTTGAATCCTGCTTGTTGACTATTACAACATCATCAGGAAAGGCTCTCATTTAAACTACTTGGCTCAAAATCAGCAGCTAGGACATGAGCTGTACATCGGACCTCACAAGGTGTACTGCATGAGACAATTTACAAGCAGATATCGAGATTTATTCCACTAAATTATGCCTTTCCGATAACAGGCACAAAATGAAAAGCCAACTTCAAAAATCTGCAAGCTTCTCGACTGCAAATGCTTTAAGGAAACCACATAGAAAATTCCAATTATCGACACCGACTGCCTTGTCAAAAAAGGAACAATAAAACAATATTCTGCACATTTATAAATAATCAACAAGTCGAGCTACGCAGGAAGCTCGTTCGGGCCCCATTCGCCTTTTTGAGGGGTCGAATCGAAAATAAAGCTCCATAGGGCCATCGGTATTATTTGCCATTTTCACGAACCCTATACCGCGCTAGAAATCAAGGGCACCAGATTCCAGTTTTCTCACTCGAACGAATGCCCGAAATATCCCGTTTCCGAATAACCACCACAAGCCATTGATCTCGGTATTTAGGCTAAACAGGGCACTGTTTCATAGCCAAACGAAAAAGGAAAAAAAGCGTATCAAATGAAAATTTCGTATACAGGCGGATTTTCTAGGGGGTAGAATCTATTATCCAATGCATTAGACCATGGGACCAATCTTCATAGCTTTCAAAGCGACCAGGAGTATCTCCATTCCTTGCAATAAAACGCAGCAATCGAACACAATGATCAGGTTAGGCAAGTCTGTATGCACAAAAAATTCGTTTATAAGAGCAAAAAGCACGCTCGACAGTAGCCCACGATGCACGATACCTCGAACAGTTCAACATTATATATGACAAGCATGTTGGATACCGTAAACCACAGTATTGTTAAAAGGTCATAAAAGCATGGCATAAGAGCTAATGTAAACGACTAGTTGGGTTATTTTTTCGCAAATCGTAAACAATTAGCGATGATTAGTGATTCAGGTACCCTACATGTAACACATGGCGTACCACAAGGTTCTGTCCTGTCCCGAGAACTGCAAAACGCCTTTGACTGGCTTTGCGCCAATCGCTTATCTCTAAACGCAAAAAATGACATATAACTCGTCCTTTCTAAGCCGCTCACTAAAATAAATAGAAATTAGGGTCACCGCCAATTTCGGAGGAAAGCAAATTCATTTATCAAACCATGTCAATTACATCAGCGTGTTGATCGATTGATCGCTTAGCAGGATATTACACATTACAGAACGTGCAAAAATAAATAAATAAATAAATAAATCAGCTGGTGTCCTTGCAAAAAATGCGCAAATTCGATACTGCGAACACTCTTAGAGATCTATAATTTAGCCTGTTCCAAAGTTACATATTTTATGGATGCCTTGTTTGGCGATTCGGCCGCAAGGTTGATAGACAATGATTACATCACACACAAAAGAGAGCAGTAAGGACAATGACGTTTTCCTATTATAGTGAGCCAACCTGAAATCTCTTCGCACAAATGCTCATATTGAAAATAG
Organism: Craspedacusta sowerbii; assembly: GCA_003687565.2. NCBI lineage: Eukaryota > Metazoa > Cnidaria > Hydrozoa > Limnomedusae > Olindiidae > Craspedacusta > Craspedacusta sowerbii. The sequence continues at coordinate 2,689 of QQSS02234378.1, read as the reverse complement.
ATGACATAATAGAAATGACTAGATAGTTGTTTTATGTACGATTTGCTTACAAGGAGTGAAGGCAGAGGTACTCTCCAAATTCCAAAGATACGCGCGACGAAATTCGGCAATGGGTCTCTGTGATATGTCGACCCCAATTAGCTGAACGAAGCTCTTGATATGATAATTAACATTAAATTTAAGCAGATCATTATTTAACAGACATATGTGTCCTCTTCTCTTAGCCAAATACTAATTTTTTTCTCTTTTTAAACTGATAATGGTTTCCAAATACAATGGCATGTTGAAATCGACAAGGGATCTTGCACCTTCTTGGCCCACATTACATTACATCACATTACATCACATTACATCACATTACATCACATTACATTACATTAAATTACATCACATTACATTACATTACAATAAATTAAATTAAATTAAATTACATTACATTACATTACATTACATTACATTACATTACATTAAATTACATTACGTTACATTACATTACATTAAATTACAATACATTACATTACATTACATTACATTACATTACATTACATTACATTACATTACATTACATCCACATTTATCCAACTGTGGATTATGATGCACGCATTTATTTACTTAGATTCGAGCGGTTCGAGCGACAAGCCTCACTACTGTGGCTGAGCAAAGTGGATGTTCGACGCTACTTATACCTTCCGTCCAAAAAGATCTACCACAAGAGTTCAAAGCAGGAACACTGCTGAACAAAGCATAAAACCTAACCGATTAAGGACAACGAATCTTTCTTGAAATAGTGTCGCAAAAGTAAGGCAACTCAGGTCAGTCCTCCTTCGTCGGCGGCGTAAACGCTCGAGGGAAAATCTTCACTTAAAACGGATTTCCAGATCAAGATATTTTTCGCTGACAACAGAGAACGTTGATTAGTTAGCGAAAAATTTTCTGACTACTAGTTTAAACTCTAGGAAAAATTTGCTCACTAATTGCTGAACTAGATAAGCACGTGGCAGCGTTTGAAGTTCGATGATGAGTTCGGGTACCTTGGCCTTTAAACTCCAGTTTCAAATCAACTTTGTGGTCACTGCAAAGTTGGGGAAAACAGTTTTCTTTTCTTGGCAGCCTATACTTCTGTTTTACCAATGCTGCGTCAAATTTTACAGAAAGCGTTTTTTAACTTGCTCTTTCGTTACTGTGAAGGGGCACTTGCTCCCCGTCAATGTCTGTTAAAGCTTGTTGCTAACGTTGTTGACCCACTTTCTTCCTGTCCAATAATTTTTACCTCATCTTTTGACTGATTCTGGGGTCTTCATTCATTGCGAAACGTTTATTTGGCTGGCAGAGGCTAACCTTAGACTCGCTCATCCGATCTTGAACCCCAATGTCTGCTGAATTTCAGTCGCTCCTCTACGGGAATAGGCTCTGGTCATTGTTTGAATAAACCATTCAAACATAGCCTCTCTTCTAGGGCTATACACGTTCTTCATCCTCCACTCTCACAAAAAACTGATGGTTCTTGTCCTTTCCAATGCATCTGCTAAATATTTCTCGAGGAATCGTCTAGCAATTTTAAAGGTTTCACTAAGCCTTGGTCATCGTGCAGCTTTTGAGCGATCGGTGTAAAACTCCCTCATTGCAGCAGAAAAAAAACGTGGATTACTTCATCAGTAAATGTATCGTCCCATCACGTCTTTCCTTCCCCGCAGCGGTCTATAAATTTAGATATCAATTCTCAAAAGTCCCTTTTTCTTCAGATAAAGAATTTAATAAAAACAACAAGAATAATCTTTAATTCCTAAAAAATATCCTGTCATTGGAAGTAGCCATTCATGGAATGCTTACAAAGTTTGATGCTCGAGTGATTGACAGATGGTCAGACAATGCGCCGCGATAATCTTAAGTATACGAGCATAATTTTTGCATTATAACTTAGCACTGTTTGTAACCGCACGTGCCGGCAGGTGTTCCTAGAACTTTTCCGAAATCGCATCATGAATTTATACGAGGAGTGACCTGCCTCTCATGAGAAAACTCGTCTGGCAGTGAACACAAGTGAATTAAGAATGAGTTTAGCCCCTTGAAATAACAACATCATATTGCGCTCCAAAATTAAGCCCCGCAAGGGACCCTATTAAAAAATGTGATCTATCGCACGAAACATAGGAAAACTAAATTCAAAAACTGAAGCATGATTTACACTTCATGAAAAGTTTAAACCTTTGAAATCTCGAAGCTTTCGAGTCTCGAATCACTCTTGACGAAAAAAAGATTAGAAAAACAAAAGCCCAAAACCCTTAGAAAAACAAAACACCATAAATTAATAAACGGGGTGGGGTCTAATGAGGGCGGGGGTTAGCTTTGTCTTCGAGCAATTATAAGCGTTGAGGGGGGGGGGGAGGGTATCTATTCGGGACGGAAGAGAAATCACCAATAAATTTCGGAGAAATTCTTGATAATCCCTGGTCTGTCTCACAAGACAAATCAATCCTGTTGAAGAATCTCAGAAAACCGCAAAGCGCTCTTGGAGGTAAGCCTATATAATATTTGCATATTCCAAGGCATCTTAGGAGTTTTGCCTCACCCAGAAGCAGAAAAAAAATGTGAAAAATACGCAGAGCGAGAGAGAAACAGAGTAAGAGATACAGACATATATATATATATATATATATATATATATATATATATATATATATATACATAA
>QQSS02234367.1:0-10082 GCA_003687565.2 Craspedacusta sowerbii | reverse complement strand
ATATGAATACAGCGACAAAAGCTATCCCCTCAAAGACATAATTGTAAAGTAACTTTCGGCAAGCTTCGCAGTTTCCTGCAATTGTGCTTTGCCAGCCTCTTTCCAGCTTCTACTTTCTTCCGATATAGTCGTCACCTGTCTTATTTGTTATTTGCTCATTTTGTTCGCAGCAATTTTTTGAATAAGGTGTCTACTAGCAATCCTGCTTACAAAAATGTGATGAAGAATCAAGCCAAATCTACCGGTCAGGCTAAAAGTGAGACGTAGCTGTTGAGAAAACTATCCTCTCCCTAATTGCTTGGCTTTGGTTTGGGTTATTACAGAACGAACAAACCGCTGTCGAGTACATGTGAATGTGCTTGCATAGAGATTTGACCACACTTTCTTTCCTATAGCACGTACAGCCCATCGATTTCTTCCTGAATCTTATTGATATTTCGTCTCATTTATTTCTTTCTGATTTCTTGTTATTGACCTCTTCTTCCATTTAAAGTTTTCCTTGTAAGATTACAGGCTTTCCCCGTTTTCCCTGCGACATTTTTATGAAGTCTTCGTCCATTTTATTGGAGTAAAGTATTTATTGGTTTTCCGTTGTGAGTATCCCAAAGAACTTCAAAATTATACACAACAAACCAAAATTGATTCGCTTTATCATCATTCATTTTAATTCAGAAAATTTTTCAAGACTGTGACAAGGCTGTTAAAAGAATGTTGCAAGTCATTCCATAGCTTTTTGTTAAATAGTTGATAAGTGTATAAGTTTCGGCTTAACTGGCATTGACATCTTCTTTAGCTTTTCGACTTAACTGGCATTGACATCTTCGAGATCATGTCCTGCAAAGTATTTTCGTTTTTCATCATACTGTTCATGTGCCTGCATACATTGTGAAAACAACTGGTTAGGCCTCCCGTCAATAATAGTTGATGCCTTTTGTATGTTAGGATTATAGAATCTGGATGTGTCTCGACTGTAATCACTTTCATTTACAAAAATTACGAGGGTGCCTTTAAGAGCGAGCGCTTGTGTATTGAAATTCCAATTCCAAACAGTGTCGCTCTTGTTCACTCTAATCTTACGATGTCTGAGAACACGATCATATGAAAGAGGTAGCTTTCGATGCGCGGTCCGAATTTCTTTTGCTAGCATGGCCTGCGCGATCATATCGTACTCCAGGGATATGTTTGAGATAATATAAGAGGCGGCTGGGGTGGGAGTAGAACCTGTGGTAGGCTTAGCAGGAGCAGATCTTATAACTCGAGCGTAGTCATTAAACGTAAGCTCGTAACATAACCGATTTCCCAATCCTGCTTGATAATAAGGTAATGCATTACTCAGTTTCTCATAATCAATGGAATCTCAAACTTGTATGTCTTGTTCCACTTTTAAATAAAAGTTTAAAAGCATTCTCTTACGACTTGATGTGCAAAATCCTACTTAAACTGGATATTGCATGGTTCTTATTTTAACAGTGAGTGAAGTCAGTGTATCGTTCCTCAGCTTCTTGTACTGAGACTCGAAGCGGCTCTCTTGATCAGATACTTGTAAGGATAGCAACTTGTTACTTAGTCTTCCGGCTACAATGTTTTAGTGCCATCTAACTCGTAAAGAATAAACTGTCATTATAGCCAGGGCGAATGACCGCCGGTGTAAATTAGAATCGCTTTAGATTTCGACTTGGCTTTTTGTTTACAAGGACGACGTTTTTCCGGTCTCGGTTACTTAGGACAGACCAACTCCTTTTTTATACGCCCACCATGTTATCGACAGTAATATGCATGTTTTTAAAACTTAAGTGTTAAGTGTAACGGAACATGGCGTTTCTTGATCGAAAGATAAATCTTCAAAACATGTTATTGAAAGATGTCAAATGCTACGATATTTATATCCCCTTGTTTCTTACGTTCCAAGTTTTCATTATCGCCCTAAACCTATTACCAATGTTCATTTTGATGAAATGAGGCGCTGCGAAGACGATCTTAGTTTCGAAAAATCCACTGCTGGCATATCTAAGTGTCCGTTAGCGTAGGATGATCTGACAAATTCAGCCATGTTTGTAAATGATCACCGCTGTTTTCTGGCTTGTTGATAATCCTGATGCATGCACGTCGCACGTTAATTTTGCAACTAAATTTTCCACAACTGCGTTTGGGGTCTCGAACAAACTCTTGTTATCCAAGTATCCATTGATTATATCCGTATATCGCTTTCATGTCATTCACGACTCCAGAAGAATCTTGAAGCAACTTGGTTTACGCTTGCCACATCATGATGCTTTTAACCCCTGATAGCAGCTTTGGTACTGCAACAGAACACGGAACGTCTAGAAGCTCGGTCGATTTTTATGCAAAACTTAGAAGATCTGATGAGCCGTCCAGTAGACATATATGAAGATATCTCACAATATCAGAAAGCCTTATCCTATGCCAGAATCGAGGTTGACTTCAGCGTCGGCGAGGGACTCTACATGCTGCCCAGCAACATGAATCTGAATATTGGCAAAATCACTAATTACAATAACAACATTGTTATTAGCCAGCCTGGTTTTAGTCTCGGATTCAATAAAAATCTTAATACCTACGTTGAACATAATACTGATCGGGTATTCAAAAATCTAAAATTCGTATTAAAGTCGTCGCTCACCAATATGGAAAACATGCGTTTCTTTTTTTGGCTATCACGGTAGGTTTCATCACTTTCATTACTTGAAATAGGAAAAAAAAAGCATTAACATTTAAGTAAAAAAAGGAATTTCCGAAGCTAGTTCTTATCAGATGCTCATGTTGGTGTTTCCTTGATATTCACCCGGTATAGGAAAAAATTATCTTTAATTCAAACTTGATTTGACTATTGGAATCGATTATATCATTCGACTTTGCAATGACTCCAGAATGGTTGGATTTATTCAGAACTTTGCAGGTCGTTACGCTTAAAAATATTTCACAGAGACGCCGCAACCTTTTCAAAGACGTATTACCTATGACATGAACTTGTTACTCGATGGCTTTCGCCTAGCAGGAAACACTTCGAAATTGGATTGTAATCCGTTCTCATGGATCAAAGTCCTTAAATTTTTGCTATAAGTTCTTCAAGCAACTTCCACATCAAGGATCAGATCGTTCTCAACAGGAATCTAAATTATTAAAACGTTAGCGGAAACACGATGGATTTTTGTAGGAATTCGTAGATAAGTTTAACTGACCATGGATTAAACCTGAATATTACGTCTGCTTGTCATGGATGTGTGTTGTGTTTCCCAGGAAGTGTTGCAGGGAATGTCTCAAGGCCTTCTAAAGTAGAATGTCCCAGGGAAAATGACCCCGAGGAAACCGTATATTTTCCATGTATTAAGAGTGATCTCGAGCCGCCAATTTACTGTATCTATAATTGTTAACCCTCACTTAAATGACTTTTAAGTAACTCGTTCTTATTTCCTTCATTTACAGGATCAAATGACGAGCGGATTAGGAATTTACTTTATCGGCCGACCTTGAATACTTTGAAAAATATCTTGAAGGCTGTTATGTCATCGAGACTAACTGCCAATGCACAACACACCAAGGACGATTATCGGAATGAGGACGAGAAGTTCGATATCATCCTTAGAGAAGCATTGATTTCGCACGAAGCTTCGGTCTGGTTAAGCAAATTTACGGATGCAGAGAAAGGGAAGTTAGATGATCTTGTATTAGAAAAGCTAAGTTATGTTGATTTAGATGTGCCTGTCATGGTGAAGCTGATTATACGCTTCAGCGTGACTCTGATCGATAAACCCGAAGAGTGGGCACAGAATGTGGTGAGAAAAATACTGTCGCTAGAAGCGTGTTCCGCAAATGTTAATATTGCGGATTACATTGTCAGGAACGCGAATGAAATCTTGACATACAAGTTTGAGGAGTCAGAAAAAGAGTTGATCTGGGAAATAATCCCCGTCAGTGATATCAGCATCGATGTTCTCCAGAAGTTGATTGTTTACTTCGATGCAAGAAAAGAATCGGGAAAAAAAAGCGACGAAGCGTCACTTTCGAAATTAGCTTACAGTACGAAGGATCGCCGATATTTGAAGAATTATCTGCTCGAATCTATCTGTGAACGCGCCTGCTTTGACAAAAACAGCACAAACAACCATTTAATTTACCAATTAAGGAACGTGCTACCGAAGTACGAAAAGCAATTTGAATCGCCAGGGGTTGTAGCGTCTAATTTAGAAAACGAGGGTCTCAACGAAGTCTTGGCAACTGATGGTGAAGAGTTGATTAAGTGTAAAAAGCCAACGTATTCTTGTACTGATACCAAAACTTTAAAAAAGCTGATCACTTTCTTTGATGAGAAATCGGAGAAGAGATCACGAAAAATGACACCGGCTGATTTAGCGGCTTCCTCCGATCTAAAGTTGAAGTGCTATCTGCTGGGAGCGATCAGTGATGACCCAGATTTCGACAGTGACAAAGCCGACGTTCACATTAATGAACAGTTGAGAAGGGTGCTATTCAACTATTCCATCGTGTTTGGCGACTATGAGAAAAAGGATCCGATCAATTATAACCTTTTCAACAATAAGATAAAACAAAGCGGGTTTGTGAGAGTGAAATCTACGAAAGGGGAAGTCTGCAAACTTCTTGGTCCGTTCTTTTCTCGCAAATTTCTAAACGCTGCGAAGCGTGACCCCTTCAAGAAGGATAGCCATAAAGAGTATTATGAATGGTTAGTTTCGTTGACTAACGGGCCGAAGTTTTCGACGGAAGCGCTACTACAATACAATAACTGGATGGATCCCATCTTGCTGATCGATGCGTTTCTCCAGTATCGCAATAAAATTCTTCATCGAGGACTTCGTCACTTAACTCGTGAAGAGTTTCTATGTCACTCGAAAAATATTTCGTTTGTTATAGAAGCATTGGGTGGTACCGCTTCGATGGGCGGAGAAGATGGGTATGTATACCGTAACAGGTTAATCTCCGTGTTGTCGGACATTTATGATGAAAAGCGCCCAGGTTAGGGGAGCGAAAGCTTGTTATTTTATTGTTTCTGCAAGTGCAGTCTAGGCAGGTGTATCCTTCGATAGGGAAATGTCGTTTGCTGGAAAAAAAGGAACTTTTTAGTTTCAAATGTGAAAATTAATGCAGACGACGATAGGAAATGTTAGGAACAATGGCAAAAAAAACAACATCGAAATTATTGCGAGTCCTCATAGAGCGAAGAAGCTATTTTCAAATACACTGCGATGAGAAGATAAGCTTTGTCGAGGTAGTGAAGGATACACTGCACGCTGAAGGCGCACTTCTCATTGCATTCACTTTCTCGCTCCATGCAAAGGCGGAGGCTATTTTTCCGGAGTGCATTTCTGTGTTTGGGCAGGTAGGTAACCTTTATAAGTTTTGAAATGAAGTATTCTTTCTTCTTCTTCAGATATTCCAAACGTCCGGACGGTTTGCAATGTAGAAAAGCGAGTAGTAAACACTGAAAGAGCGTCTCCTTACTATGATGCAAAGAAATATTGGCTTAATGAAGTCTATGGAAATGCCAAAATAAAGTTTCAAGAAGCTGCAGGGAAAGAAGATAACTTGCTCGTTCACCAAGACTACGCATCATTTTTAACTGAAACTGGTGACTATAAGGGCGCAAGGTCGGAGCTTGATAAAGCCTTTTTATTCTTGACTAACAACAACAACTCGCAATACTTTCTACTTTGTGGAAATCTCTTTTTCCGCCTCGGAAAGTACGACGAAGCGTGCGTTGCTTATGAAGCAGCGCTGCTTGGAGCGACAAGCGAAAATCGGCTTTTCATTCTGGGCAACATAGCTTCTCTGAATTTGAAGCAAGGCAACGTAAGCGCTGCTTTCCGCCAATACTGTGAGATTATACGTACAACCGGATCTAATACATTCGATCCAGATGCAGTGAACGTCTTCAGCAATTTTGCTGGAGCTCTGTATGAACTTGGTTGCTATGAGGAAGCCCTTGATTTACACAAAAAGATATTGCAACGACACCAGAACTGCTATGGAGACGAGCACTCTTCTACGATGTTATCGCTCACAAATGTTGCTTCTGTGCTTTTCCAGCAGGAAGAATACAAAGAGGCTCTTGCGAAGCATGAAAATGCCCTCGCGTTTTGGCGTAAAAAGTTTGGTGACAATCACCATAAAGCGTTAGTTGCTCGCACGGAGATGGCTCGGTGTTACTCCAAGCTTGACCTCTACGGCCAGGCTATTGAGATCTTTAAGGACGTGATAAAGGATAGTTCATTTATCCTTGGTGTGGATCATCCAGACAGCGTAAAAGCCAAGGAATCTTTCGACACTTTAATCCGGTGCCCCAAATCAATAGATGCACATCGCAGGGTTGCAGGTGCACTCGAGGGTTACGACCTACTAGTAGAAGCTGCCCAAGTATTTGCAATATTAGTAAGAGATAGCGAGAAAATGGGAGGAAAAAAGAGTGACACGATGGAGGCTAAAGAATCCTTCAAGCGTCTTGTTGGTCGCCTGGAATCAATGGATTCACTTCTCCATTTAGTGAACATTGTAAACAAACATGGTCTTTTCGAAGCGGCTGAATTAGTATGCGAAGCTATGAAAAACGTATTTCATGAAAAAGCCGCCAAGGGTCCTCGTCGTTGATTGGAAAAAGCGGACGTAACAATGGGTTTTGAGATGCACGCGGGGACTGATTTGTACTAGCGGGCAAAAGGACTTGCCTGAACTACAAGACGACCTAGAAAGCTGTTGTTAGGCGGTTCATAGCAGACTGGAATATCCATTTCCAATGGGATTTCTTATCATGTGGAAACTGAGTTATTTGCTCTATTCGTAGTAGCGCTAAATGTCTGTATTCGCGAGCGTTAGTTTTCTTTCGAGGATTAGAAACTAATGCTTGCCGTTGATAGGGTTGTTGACGTATGTAAAACTGAAAGCACAGAGCTAATCTTGCTTAACAAATAACTCTGTTTGAAAGTGATTTGGAGTGCTCTTTTAACTTCTAAGTGCTGCAATTGTTTGCTGGGACCATACTAAAATATTGGTACCACGATGGATTTATTGTTGTATTGATTAGTTGATTGTTTTATTGATTGATTGAGCAGGAGCAGGAGGTGAGCTGTTGTTGTCACGTAGAAAGCATGGGATGTTTTTGGCATGAGTTTTTTAAAAATAAGCTTGTAAAGAAGTTATGATTGATGAATTGATTTTCGTCAAGTTAAGCGATATTTCCTTTCGTTTATAATGTAATAGTTTTTTTTGTTTCTTAACTCTTAGGGCATAAATTCCTGAAATTAGGTCGCCTCTATGAAGCGTGGCTTATCATATCGTATCATATCTTATCATCATATCATATCATATCATATCATCTTATCATAACTTTCCGTACTTTTTTGCGATGGGGAAGGCATCCGCGGCTCTGATCTTGCTCGCGGGCCGTAGTTTGGAGACCCCTGTTCTATATGCAAAGAGGGAACTGCTTAGTATGTTTTGCTCTTGCTAGTAAATCTCGAAAGCATTTATTGGTGGTTGTTTCAATAGAGTCTCTTGTCTTGCCTATCTGCTTTGTCTCGTCTATGTCTACTTTTTTTTTGAGTGGCATATATGAACTGGATTGGAGAAATGAGAAAGTTCAGGGGACAGCCGCGTAAAGCAATCTGCCTGTGCATGTAGGCGAGGGTGTGAAGCCAAATAAGAACGCCTCTGCTGTCTGCATTAGTAGATCGCAAACACTTAACACAGAAGGTAAACATTCGTGCTTTCTCAGGACTTTAATAATAAAATTGCAGACACCCCCGTTAGACAAGCAATTGTAAGCTAAATGTATATGAGGCTACACAACATTTGGTTCTTATAGGAGAACATGTGCTTTTGGATTAATTTATTTGTTTACAATTACCTTTTATTAAAGAGCGACGACATGATGCGCGCGCATGTACACTAGCTGATGCCCCCCCCCCCCCAGCCGTTCGCATGATTTCGACTTGCTTGCCTTCGCGGACGCTTCAGTGCGTGTCCATCGTCGGGTGCGATCTACGTTGGTATTTGTGTGTGTGTGTGTGTGTGTGTGTGTGTGTGTGTGTATTTCTCTCCTTTTTAGTGTATGTATGTATGTGTGCGTGTTTTTTGCACATTCCTTTGAGTGTATGCGCGTGCGCGCGTATGTGTGTGTGTGTGTGTGTGTATTCGTCGCTCTGTAGTGCGTGAGTGAGTATGTATGACTATTGTTATGTTGAAGGGAGCCTCACTGCATGCTGTGAGATGAAACTTTGCACATTCGTTTCAGCGCAGATTTGAACGCCCCTGGTCTTTGATGATGAATCGTGAAAACAAGACAACCACCACTTTTTAATATAGAACGTAGAAAAACACCCTGGCCTAATTTTGCAAGGCCAATGTGGAATTTCAAAGATAAATCCTGCTAGTGTAGAATTATTTCTCCCGTTTATAGACGTTTAGTGAATGCGCGAGTAAGAGACAGCGTTAATACGTGATGCAAGGCTTTGAAAATCTCCCGAGTCTGGGTTGTCATGGCAACATGATCAGCGCCACACTGCTCGCATTCAAAATGGTAGACCAAGCACTGCTTGCTTACAAGTTACGGTTTTCGTTCCTGTGTGTTCTTTTTTTTTTTTCGCTTGCCATTCCCATGAATCTGGCAAAAAAAAACTAACAAAGTAAAGCAATGCTCGTAGGTACCACCTCCTATTTACTCTAATCATCGCAATTACAGAATTAAACATGTCGTTACATGAAGTCATAGGTAACAAGGTAATTTTGCGAGCGTTTAAGGTCAAGGTGCTTCGCATAAGCAGAATTGCCGATGGAGCCACCATAAAGAGCGTTGCTTGCTGGGATTGTAATGGCGTAACTTCTTCAGAAAGCTCCAGAGTGAGCGCTAGTCTGTATGTGTCATCTGATAAGATTCGTCTCATCGAATCTTCTACCACGAGCTGACAGCAAGAAAGAGACAGCCTTCTGATGACCGACCACGACAAAGGTTTGTGCTGCTCTCACTGGATCTCTACCTCTATCGAAAAAGGTGACTCTATATATACGAATTTCTAAATGTAATTAAATAACCTTTCAACAATAGGCTTTCGCAAAGATCCATTACTTATTCATTTCTTGACGGGGCCGCTGGAGGCGCTGTGACGCTCTTGCATAGGTTCTTTGTAGTAGCAACTGCCGACATAAGCTTTGTAGTCAATGCCGCCGGATTGTTCATGACGTCCACATAACCGATGACGTCGGTGTCGCCTGTTTTCGCCGTGGCGTTACGCTTGCTTCGGACCACCCACCTGTGCCACAATCGACGAGTGTTGACCTCAGCAGTCAATCCAGTCATCAATTGGTGCACGGTTGCTTGACGAACGACCACCATGTTACCATGAATCCTAACCTGCTTGTCTGTATTCATCGTGCCTGATTAGAAGAACTGACCTGAAGAATGCTGTATCGTTTGAAGCTCCTCGTTGACAAGCTGGAGAACCGTCATATCGGCTTAGGCTGAAAAGAACCACTTCCTTGCAGTAGTTCCTTATCAATTCATTGTGACGATTTGGGTTGTAACCTTTCGACTCGATCTCCTGCTACCGCTTATAAATTATTTTTTTAGGAAAAGGCTTAATTTTATTTAAATTCTAGGTTAGATTGCATCCTCGTTTCTCTCTTATATTGTTGAGCAGATAGATCGCAGAGTCACTGCTTGCAGAATACCGACGCCAAAGTGCATGTTGTTCAAGCAAGCATCAAAAGAATTAAATTTGACGAATTCCAAATTAAAATACTTCGTGTAGTTAATGCCTATAGAGATAAGGCCCAAAACAGACCATAGTTTTTACTGACAATGGTAGACTAGAAGGCTTTTTCAAAAGACTTTTGGGCCATAGAAGCTTGTATCTGTTGGTTTATAAAATCAAAAGACCACTAGAAAACCTTTACCAAAAGATGCCGTAAGCTCTTTATATATATATATATATATATATATATATATATATATATGCAATGACAATGTTTTTATGGAAATCCACTAAACGCTTCTTTATAATAACAGAATATTTCGGCTGCTCTAGATGCCGCCTTTATTCAACTGTGACAACTTC
>QQSS02234345.1:0-10082 GCA_003687565.2 Craspedacusta sowerbii | reverse complement strand
CGGATGCGCTAGCCTCTAGGGTTATCCTTCCTGAACGTAACTTCATGTGGGATTCTTCAGCTGTTCGACGGCAGGTCAACACGCTGCCAACCATGTTTTATGGTGGGGTCCATCTCAGCCGAGGCCTCGAAGGAAACCAAGGCAAAGTTACATGGAACCCCCGAAGGCTTTGACTAACTTAAGATCACCCATTCCATTATGGATATACCAGCGATTCTTTAGTAACGTACCTGGTCACTTGTATCCATCCCCAGCCTGAAAAGCAGGGTCAAAGTCAGGCTTCTATGCATATTCCTATCCTATGACTTGGTGTTTGGTGGAAAAGCGCATTCGAAGCTGGTTACAATAACCTCGCCGACATCTCCCACTGGAAAAGTATCCAAAATTTAATTTTGCTTTGGCCTAGATCAACCAAATTACTTTGATATCTCCTTTCTTTTTCATGCAATGGGTATTCACCCTGATCATCTGCGCACTCGTGATATAGACTGCAAACCCGGGAATGCCCGATTTCAAAATTAATTAGGCCAAATTGCTTACCAGGCTTTGAAATATCATATGTTAATACATCGTTTCATCTCTAATATCGACGCAGTGGAGGAAACGAAGACCGGTACAGCCACCTTTGTACGTAACAAGCCTGAGCTTGCATGCCCAGCATTAAGTTTTTTAAAATTTTTGAATAATTTGCAAAGAAAAAATTAAACGGTCGCTTCCTTAGAATCAGCGTTTGATAATATTTGCTTTTACCTGGCTGTGTTTTGAATTTTCACATTATTTTAAGGTTGTAAACCATGATAGCAAATTGTTCGGAGACTAAAGAAGCCGTCATCAAGAACATGGCCTGCCGACCTGTCTGAAACTGTAAGGGGAAGGTCTGGTTTTCTGATCTAGCAAACAGCTAAGTCATTGTTGTTATCCAGCGTTTAATATTTCGTATCAGAATCCTTGTAGGAAAGACTTTAATTGCAAAAACTAGCGCATGCATAGGAACATTTTTATTTGCAGACGTTTCGGCTAACTCCGCCGCCATCATCAGTGATTACATATCTATATCTAAAAATAAAAAACAGTTAAAAGAAAAAGTAGTTCAAAGAAGCTCGTTTACAATTACTAACAGAAAAGCAAATTTATACAAACAGTTTCGCCTTCACTAAGTCTGATATTTTAATATTTCGGAGTGGTGCAAAGAAAGACTAAGTTTAAAAAACCTATTCGACACCCGAATTTCTCAATCTTGATCACAATGACAGAATGACATAAAAGTTGCCAGTGAATCCTCATGACGGAACTTCTGTCTTCAGTATTGATTAGCTCTCTGACTATCCTCACTGTAACCTAACCAGCCTATCCCATATTCACTATTATGCCATCTCATGCTTGAAAGTCAAGATGGTTCTACAGCATGCAAGGATGTTCATTCCCGCCAGCAGATATCTTAATCAAAGTAAAGAAAAGTACCTGATTGCAGGTATACTGAAATTATTGTGAAATGTGAATGTCTTCTAAAAACACATGTCATAGGCATTTCGTTTAAGAAAACAGTTTAAAACAACATCTGTTTTGATTCCACTTTAGTAACCTTGATTCTGAAACCGCGGTAATATATCGATAATTTTCAAGCTGGCAGCAACCAGTACAGACTAGACAGCGTGGTTGTCGCCATTTCTCGCAGAGTATCTACTAACTGTTAAGAGAAGCTCAGTTGGTCTTCTATAAAATCATTGCCTAGTTTTCATTTACTATGCATTAAATAATTCAATTAGTACACCAATAGCAGATTTTAATTATTGACTCATATTAAGAGAATCCATTTATTAAAAAATTAATTAGTAATTAAATGGTAAAAAAATTTGAAAGTTAAGTCTCTACTTAATTCACCACTAATAAATTTTCCTTTGCAATTACATTAGGCGATCAGACTAGTAACTTTTCAGATTAAAAAGACCCGACCTCTACACTTTTTTCACAACATGGAATACTAAAATTAAAAGTTGTTATTAAACGTATGTGCTTGTTTATGCATGATTTGTTCGATAAAAAACTACCTAGAATGTTTGATGACTTTTTTCATTTAAGGAATCAAACTCGATCAAACGAGCGAGTATTCTACCAAAGTTACCACTGCCACGCAGACGTACTGAGAAATACGGGAGAGTAATATTAAATACAATGGTGCTGCTGCTTACAATAACCTTGCAGTAACGCATAATTCCAAGTCTAGTTTCTAAAAACACGACATTATTAGTGACTTCACATATATAACTAGGTATCCACATATTTTTTTAAAATAAAAATCATAAGTTACGAAATTATCACTCATTCCCTAACTGAACTCAGTCTTTGTTATGGAACTTTTATATATTATGTGTTCGTTTCTCGATGGTACTTTCTCATTTTTGATTGCCCGTTCTACTTTGGGGCAGGTGATAGTTTTTTTGGTTTTTGAATTATTTTTGGTGATGATTTCTCCCACTTATTGTGTGATATTGTGATGGTTTGAGAATTGTTTGGTGTTGATTTTAATTAATAACGTTTTCATTGTCCTTATGACCGATATTAATGATAAGATATGCGTGATGTATCATTGAATGCAGTCTTGATGCTGGTATTCTTATTCTAGCGATTGTTTTATTCATATCTAAGGTGTCATTAAAAGCATATATTTCTTTGTTTCGCTAAAACGACGTCTCATCGAGTTCGTTATGTCACAAGGCGGTCCCTTAAACCTCTCCTCGTATGCAAAGCTGTTTTGGTCTCGATGTGAACTCCCTGATCAAGTAAGAAAGATACGCGGACGCGGTCCTGAAGTAAACCTCTCTCAGTTTTTCCTTGTGACATCATCTTTCGTAGGTTATGGTAACTGACTTCTCTCTGCCACGATGTTGATACTACCTTCATTGGGATCTTTTAAATAGAGCTCATGATAGGGGGACGAGCTCGATCTGATTAGCTCCGGCTATTGGGATGCCTTCCCCTCGATAATTGTGTAACTCATAATTGGTTTGCGCCACATTCTAGCCTACTTAACTTTCGCGTTTTGTAAGCTTTCTATTCTTACGCATATACTGAGAAAATAAATTCTCGTTGTTGTTGTTCTTCTGGTTACAGGGCAGATTAACCGGTAGTGTTATTTTTAGCGCAAAAAAAGTTATAAGAGTGACCGATACGTTACATCGTTCATGCATTTGCGCAGCAGTTGGAATGTAAGGCCATGCAATACATTTTTGCAACACAATGCACACTTCCGAAGAAAAAAAATTGCGAACATTTTTAGCTTTGACTTTAAAGATCTCGAGCAACCGTTCACTTGAGAGATTACGCTCTGGTGGGACATAGCACACGATTTCTCAAGGGGTTTCGCGTTCTTAATGGGACTCCAAGCAGTTGCTTGGCCAGTTAGGACTCCAACCAAAGGTCTCTGACGAGTCTCTTGGCCGGGACGAAACGTGGGTAAGGCTGGCCGTTTGACTTTCAAAGTGGTTGTGCGCAAAATCGTTAAGCTTTCAATAGCATTTCCAGATTGATTTAGTTTCAGGAATTATTTTACCTGTCAGGCGCGTTCAGGCGCTTGCCAAATCCAACAAGCATTTAACTGATCGGAACAGTGAAACCACAACCTTAACATCAGAAAAGAATCAGAGCAGTAACGATAACACTTAAGCCGGTGGAGAGGCTAGGGCCAAGCTTTTCGTAACATAAAACAAGTCTCCATCATCCAGACTAACGCGGACGATACGGATTCGGCTAACGCTTACAAGAGACTACGAAAGAATGCAGATACAAGTGCATAAATTTATATTATCGTGCTTTACGAGCACACACACGCACAACCCTACTTTAATCTAAGTTTAGATTATATGCATTTGCAGCAACAATGCAAGCTACGTGGAGTTCAATGCCGAGAACATGATAACCGTCCATTCCATAAACTGAGGCGCCCGATCTCTCACAGTGTTCCCACATAGGTCAACCACAACTACGCTAAATGCACGTCATCGCTGCACTAATAAAGAAGTAGTGACAGAATCATCGTTCCGAGTTCAACTAAAAAATCAAGCGCTTCACACAAAATTCACGAACTTGCTCCACAGCCCATTCACACCCAAGCTCGCAAAGAAACAGACGCTGAAGGGGAAGGCAAGCCGATTAATGCTCAACAAAAATGAACAGTGTACCTCACGTCTACAGCATGCTTACTAAGTAGCAGCCGTATAGCTAACTAGATACATTGTTGAAACACAACACTCATCATCATGCAGATAACAGCACAAGCTTTCGTACAAACTTTTACCATCGCTGTATCGTCACTTGGTAGCACTTATCAATATGCCAAGAGATGCAGTCTACGCTACGAACAGCTCGTCACAGAACGAAACGTAATCAAAATAGCCAGGCAGCTCGCGACCATTCTTGTCTCTGTACGTTTTCATCAGCGACATGCAGTATTCGGCCTGCTCGCGCGTAAGTGCCTGGGGAAAAAAAAACGGCATCACAAATTAATGATGGACGTACGGACGCGCGTCCGAGGGCGTGCGTGTATGTGTGCGCGTGTATCCAAGCTGTGTTTGGTCGACTATCATTCTCGCTGTCTCGCATTTATCAATCAAGTTGCCATTTAACGAAAGACCTTAATCAATCAGTCTCCGTCAAAACAGGCATGATTATCAATTATGGCATAAATAAATTCGCAAAGGCTTGTATTTACCTGGTACAGCTCTTGCTCGGTTACATAACCCTTGCTGCCTCCTTCGGTGATAGCCCGGAAAGCCTCCTCTACTTCTTTAGCAGAGCGGACGTTTTCCGTCTCGCGCGAGATCATGAATGCCATGTATTCGTTCAGTGATACCACACCATCACTTGACGAGAAGAAATTCACTGACTGAGCACTTCGTTGACGGTCCAGGCAGTTCTCGACTCGAGCAATTACATGAAAGATTGATACAAAACCCATAGCCTCGTGCAAACAGTCAATAGGACAAAGAGACCAGCCTTACTTGTTCGGATCCACAGTTCGAAGTATCGCTTCAAACTCGGCATCCGGCTGCCCTTCTTCAACGACAGGCAGATCGTAACCCAGTGAGCGCAAGCAAGACTTAAACTCCTTATGCTCTAAGAAGCCGGTCTTGTCCTTATCGAAATGCCTACAGCAGAAGCAGACCCTTAACATCGGCGCACCACACAGTCGATACGCCCTCCCAAAATATAGAATAGAAAAGCAAGCAAAACAAAAGTACTCCTACGACAACAAAAATAAATAATACACATCACACAAACAAATAAAAAAAGCTTTTTATTTTCTCCGTAGATGTAACAGACTTATTACACGCGAAAGTGCAGGCATTATGAAAAACTTTATAACAAGCGTGGAGAATCTCCATCAATTAGCATTAAAGGACACCACTCCACATCAGAGTTAAACTATCGTTTTGCTGTTATAGAAACGTTCTCTGCAGACATAGCTAATCAGCTTGAGGGCGTAATTTTGCTAGGGGTTCCAGAAAATTGACTACTAACGTAAACAGGAGCCTGATGAGGCCAAGGCAAATTTTAAACCAGCTAAAAACACATCATTCATTCGCCGTATCAAAATCCAAAAAAACAATAAATAAAGGAAATTGCAGGAGATCGATAAAAGCAAAAATAAAAATAAGAACAAAAAAATAAACACAACAACAAAAATGAACAATGAGTTTAAGAAGTGACCAAAGACGCAAGTATTTCATGGACAGCTAAGCAAAGCTAGCAAAAAATACATTAACAGCACCTTCGAGATGTAAAGTTTCCTACTGCGAGAAGAATTCAGAAGCAGGAGTATGAACTGGCGAGTTAATTTATCAAGAGGTACTGCTTAGAGATTCTGCACGTTTTTTTTTGTCATGCAGTATGCACCCATCTGTTCTGTGTGAGTAATGTTATTTAGAGTGATTTTAGTAGCAGGGGTGCTCATATAGAATCATATTTTAGTTTATCGTATATTTGATCTTTAAAAGTCTTTTGTTTTGAAACCGAAGCATCAAAACAGGTCAGCCAGTTGAAACTCGCCAGTTGAGTTCAGGATAAACGACAAACAGATACACGAACGGCAAAAAATAAAACATATTACATATAAAAGGACATTACAGATGTGACATAAGCATGCCATAAAATAAAAGAAACAAGACAGACGGAAGCCCATTGTGACAGCTGATCACAGTAAACCATATTCGCAAATGGCGCATCTTAAGAATCATGGAAGAGCACAGGGTACCTGAACATGACGGAGAACTCCTTCAGCTGCTCTTCGGAGACACCAGTCATGTTCTTCGATCGTATCTGGTGCTCCAAGTTGCGCTGCATTCTCGTGCTTAATTGGTCGAGCTGATCCCACTGCTGCGCCAAGCCAACCGTGCTGTGCTCAGTATATCTACAAGAACCACAGGCGAACTCCGGTAACGTAGACACAAGAACCCGACTCGCCTGCGCCTGTGGTAAATGGTAACTAAACTACGACTAATATCATGGATCGACAAATCTGTAAAGGACACATAAGTGACACCTGCATAAAAGCAAAAAGGGCAAGAAACCACCGTTCCCAACGCAGACTTAAAGCACCCAACGGGATCATCAGCCGTTGAATTCGCTTTGCAAACGAACGCACTTATTAAGAGTGCGGCTTTTCCAATCACCTCCGTACCTGTTGTCCAAAATCAAAGCTTCTTCCATTTGAGCACCTAGCTCTTCAATATCAGCCATGTCGTCCTTCACAGACTGGATACGCTTGGAAGTGTCCTGGCACGCAAAAGTTATGAGCTCGACTGATAAACCACATA
This sequence comes from Craspedacusta sowerbii, assembly GCA_003687565.2. Classification (NCBI taxonomy): domain Eukaryota; kingdom Metazoa; phylum Cnidaria; class Hydrozoa; order Limnomedusae; family Olindiidae; genus Craspedacusta; species Craspedacusta sowerbii. The sequence goes on along the minus strand of QQSS02234345.1, from coordinate 3,270 downwards.
GCAGTGCGTAAACGAAGGACATGCAATACGTCGCAGTCGTATAACCGACAGGTAACAATTGTTTAAAGCACAGCCAGGTACATTCAGTTAACTAACGGAAGAACACTGACTCTTCACCTTAAGTACATTCAGCTGATCTTCCAAGTCTCCCGGAATATTGCTCATTGACGTCCTACATCATGTAAACACAGACAATCTTCATAATCACAAAGCCCGCACGAACAAATAAAAGAATACAACTTCAACTAACAGGAACACATGCACTTACGCTTAAAGATATACAGTAAAACAGCTCAGAGCACAGGCACAGACAGTTGCGCACACATACATACACGTAAATATACACATGTGTGTGTTGTGTACACGATTTTGAACTTCGGAAACGCTTGTGGCCTATTAGATCGGATCCCTGTCCCAACCACTCTATCACCACTATATTACAGCCGAGACCACTTCGAGGTGGACTTAGTCCATAGAATCCTGAATGCCATTCTGTAGCTGCTTCACCAGGACATACCACCGAATTTTGCTGGTTTCATGATTTGCAGCCATCTGACACTTTTACAACTTCGCGTCAAATTGTCAACGCGCTAGCTTATCGCAGAACCAATGCCATCTCAGTAAAATGCATCCGCAAACGCGGATCATACGACCAAGCGATCACCAAATACGCAGCTTGCGCTGGTAGAAACTTGCCCTAGCGCAGTTCTTGACGATATAATCCGCACTTACGCAGTTGTATCCGCAATTATGCATTTACGCAAAGCATTCGCGTCACGATATCTTGCAGAACATTATCAAGAAAACAAATCTATACAGCAAAGTTCAGCAAAGTTGCTGATTCTGAAGGAAAAAATCTCAAACAAACTAACTCGCACACGATGAATGCAAGTGAGCGATCACTCGGAAAGCAATTCAAGCGAATACTTTAATTTCATGTATGCTTGAAGTGAGTCGAAAATCATCACCATGGCCTAAGAAATGCCCAAAAAAATCTCAGCTAGCTTGCCTACGTAGCGCGCATCAAACAGGGGACACAGACAATAAGAGATTCTAGGTTAAATTACGGTCAGGAGGGATTCCACTCACCGCGTTTCGATTAGGATTTGTAGAAGGCATTGGCTTTCCTGGCAAACGCAAGTCGCAGCTCGTCGTTGTGGTCTTGCCGACGAGCCTCTTTTTCCAGTTCAGCCTCCCGGTCCTGGAAAAAAAAAAGTAAAAGCATGACCATAAAACCGTCCGCAAAAATGCTCACCTATGCGAGCTAAAATGTGGGTCTTATGTTAAAAGAACGTACTAACTGCAAGCACCAGCAAAGCTACACAGAATATTGACATCCGAATACTTCTAGAACTTCCTCTGCACGAGCGAAGCCAAAAGTGCATGCATCGTCAATAATTATCGTAAAATACCGCTAGAAATGGCATGAACACACAACCCATCACGCGGGCCACAATCACATGCAACACAAATTTCGCAAGCAACTTTATTAAAACGGTGAAATTCGGTATCAGCGGAAGAGAAATGAAGTAGTTTTTCTCATTTAATCTCCTTTCAAAACATCACAATTCGACACATTCTTTAAATCGGAAACTTAGACATGACATACCCGTATCAGTTCCTGCAAACTTTGCCAAGTTTCCTCCAGGACATCCATAGAAAACCACGTATACCTGCAGATGAGATACTTGAATTTCAAGAACCGCGCAAGACACCGATTCTACTAAAATTAATTGGATTATGTTCAAAGAGTAACATGCGAGCGATGCGCATATACGACAGCAGGGCGTGGCATGAATTACCGAGAAGATAACTCATAAAGGTGGCTAAGGGCGTGTGTAGGATGTATGCTAGCATCTTGTCTAATCTGCAAGCGACATTAGAACGCCGTATATAAGCATATATTGGCACTCAGATCTACGTAACTTGAATAGAGATTTCTGAAAAGCTGGCTCAAATAACCTGTCGACAGCAAAAAGGGTCAGCAAAAGCGATTGCATCAGTTCCAGAACACAGGAGACAGGTGCGCCAAACTAGAACCAACGGCAGAACTTACGGATTGACTGAAATGTTGTACGCTTTGATCTGGCGATCCAGGTCTACCAACTGAGCGAAATCAGCCTTGGGCGTGCTGAGACTACTTCGGAAATCTTCATGAGCGTCCAACAACGACTAGAGCGAGAAACGACGTGGAAACTCGCAAAATACTAGCAGATGCTAAATGAACGAGATCATGACCAGATTCATGAAATTTCAAAGGAGCATTTGTTGTTTTTACAGTCCCAAACGAAAACTACATCAACATAACCAAGGTCGAGTGAAGAATCCGAGACCAAATGCGACTTACCTTGATTTCTTCCACCGAATTGCACCGCACCGGATCGGTTAAGTCTTCCTCCGCGTTCTCAAACCAGCTATTGAATGCGGAAGCCTTCTTGGCAAACTGCAGGAACAGATCCTCAACCTGAATGCAAAAGACCAACAAGCGAATCGGCAAGCATGACCAATGTTACGGCAAGAGCCAATATGTCCACAAAATAAAAATCTTGCAACAAGGCACGTAATCAGCAAGAAAAGGGGTCTCCAAACTACGGCCCACAAGGCGTTTTACTCCGGTCCGCGGATGCATTTGATCAGCGAAAAGAAACTCGAAAATTTATGATTCGTTCACGGTCGCGCTTCTCACTCGGCGATATAAATACATTAATAATGATTTGTTCTAAATTCCCCGTGTGGTTTTAGTGGTGCCAATCGGCCTGTCTTTCGCCTCGCTCAGCGCCACACGTCAGCTTTGATTCTAATTTATTTGACCTCGACTCTTTATCCGGCCATGAACGGCTGTATGTCCGTTCATACGGCCCGCGTGCAGAAAGTTTGGACACCCTTAACTAGAACACCCCTGAACTAGAAGAATCAAGCACAATTCATGCATCTTAAACGGGGAATTCTTTACTAAGCTTCAATAAATTAATTTATACTAATTAACAAATTAATGTTTGACTTGACAAAAACTAGGCATTTCGCAGATTCGAAAACTTATATGCGTTACATAACAATCAAACAACCACATCATGTACCTTCTGGTGCTGTAAAAATTCCTCCTGCAAGTGGCCTCGCCTGTTCTTAGCTTTCAGTAACAACTCCCTCCACCTATTCAGACCATGCAAAGACGCATGTATATAGGCATGCGTGTGCATGTATGTATATATGTATGTATGTATGTATGTATGTATGTATGTATGTATGTATGTATGTATGTATGTATGTATG
>QQSS02234334.1:0-10082 GCA_003687565.2 Craspedacusta sowerbii | reverse complement strand
TAGATAGATAGATAGATAGATAGATAGATAGATAGATAGATAGATAGATAGATAGATAGATAGATAGATGGATAATTAGATTGATTGGTTGATTGATTGATTGATTGATATATAGATATCTATGGATTTATCTATCTGTATATCTAACTATCTCTATGTCATCATGTATTTACATTGAAATAATAACCGAACAGGGGTGATACAATCTTATATTTCTTGATAAGTTTATATCTAATTTACTATTCAGTATGTATTGACGGGGTAGCTCCATTTGCTTGAGAGAGTTCGGCACCTGCGAATGCTGTGGAAGTATAAGCCAGCCAGTGGGAAGTAATGACCTCCAGGCTCCAAATTCTTAGCGCTGCCCCGTTCTTGGCGATACATAGGCTCTTCCCAATCAGACGAGAACTTCTCGAAGTAATGGAACACATCTTTGATTCACTTCGAAAATGTTCTGCATACTGTTCTGTTGATGCAGTCCATACAGCCGTAAGTCCCTAACCCGTTTGTGAAGGCACCTAGTTAAGCAGGTTCTCGTAAAACTGGTTCACACGTGTTTCCTCGCCAGTTAAAATATCAGCTAAGCGCCGCTCAGTTCAAAAGGGCATTTTCTTTGTAAGCGGAGTTTGAACGTAGGTGCGAAAACGGCGAGGGTTTTGCTAATCAGTGCAAGCTGTCGACCGACCTAAGCGTTGGCGAAAAACTTGCCTCACCCTGCATGTAAAATGGAATGAAATCAACCTGATAATTGAGAATTCGAACGCTGGAATCCTTTGTGTACCCGCGCGAAATTGATTCGATTTCCATGCACGCCCACGATTCTGACCGCAACTGAGGTTGGTGACCCTTTGGCTTATGCTTGCCTTATTGCAGTTCACTGTTGATGCAATCGTTGTTTCGCTTGGCATTTGTGTTACCAACTGTATCATAAGTCAGAAGTACGGTCAACAAATGCTTTTTTTGTTTTGCGATAATACTACAATGATCTACAGCAGACCGCCGCATTCTGCCCATTAAGTAACGAGTTGGTTAGCACTTCAGTTTGATGATCGACGAGGTCAGGCAAAAAGTAATGTTTGGGTAGTCAAGTCCAAACAGAGGAACTCGGACAGCTTGACCTGTTCAAAGTATGGATAATGGCGGGTCCTGCGCGGGAAGCGTTCGCATGGGTATTGTGGTACACCAACAATCTATTCATGCGTGTAATAGTAGTAGTAATAGCAGTAGTAAAATTAATTTATACTCGGTGATCAAACGAGCACAAAGTAAAAAGAACAGAATGTAAAAATGACTAGTTCACCGGAGCTACATGCAATACTGCCTATAAACGGGACAGACCAAGAAGGCTTGATTTCAGGTTTGTAGAGTCGCTACGATGAAGGGACGTAAAAACCTTCTTGCCTTCTTTTTAACTATTAACGAAAGCGATCATCAAACAATATAAAACTCTAACTCAAACACTTCAGCGGTGCTCGCAAACATTGCATAAACATTTTTTTGTATTTAATATGAAGAGTTTTCCATTTGAACTTGACTATGGATTTTGGTAGGGAATTCAAAACCTTGGGCCTAAGGATGTCAAACGGCTAGATCCAAAAGAGATTCCGTTCGGACTTGGTACTGCCAAGTTAAACGGATGTCTTGGCGAATGCCTATTCTTCTTTAGTAGAAAGATTTCTTTCATATACTCAGGATTCATACCATCACTAGTTTTGAACATTTCAAAACACAGATCAAGAAAGTACCTTAAAGCAGCTTCCAGCTTTTTAAAGTACCTGTTTGTAATTGTCTTTGTGGTTGTGATAGACAAAATGAAGAGCTAGCTCTCGAATTTTGTCGATCCTAGAAAGTGCGCTGAAGAAACGTCCAACTGGTGTGGTGTGGTAAAACTTGGCTTATATGTAACTCTCCACTAAGACTTTTTTACTTGAGAAAGTAAGATTGGATTTTAGCCTAATAAGAGCATTTAACTGAGCAGCGGTTCTATTGCAGGCATCACTCATGTGCTATTCGAAAGGTTGGTCGATTTTTATACCTAAGAGCGTTACCCAATTTACTGAGAGAATTTCCTTGCCTCTTATGTATAGAATATGTGCTGCTGAATTGTCTTTGTTCTTAGTCAGAAGTAATCCCTGAAAATATTTCAAGATTTGCAAGCCAATCGACTGAAACTCTTGATTCTTCTTCAATCAGTGTTAGCAATCTAGGAATATTACGTGCATATCCAGACAGTATGTCATCATCAGCGGAGTTGCGTATTTCAGCTTTCAGAATGTAAGGTCGCTTACAAGATATATTGAACAGAATGGGACCAAGAATAGATCCTTGTGGTACTCCATCTAGTATTGGCTGGAAAGTGCTGTAGACATTTTTCATTCGCACGGTCTTTTTCCTTTTAAGTAAGAGTACAAGTAAGCTATGGAGTCTTCACTGAACTCATACGCTCCTAATTTGGACACTAGTATATGACTTGGTATACTGTTAAACACTTTCGACAAAATCTATTAGTAGAGCGCCAACTACCAGCTCGTTGTCTAGATTTGATCGCCATTGGTCTAAAAATCTAATCAAGACATAATGAGTGCTGTCATGTGTCAACTTTCCAGATTGTTAAATAAATAACGCATGTTCTGTGAACGGGATGGTCTGTCGTTTTGTGACCACTTCCTAGACCCTTGATATTGTGTTGATTGTACTGACAGGTCTGTAGTTTTTAGCATGTGGGCGATTGTCCGCTCTGCATAAGAGATTGTCTGCAGCCGTCTGTGAGTGATCAGGGAACGTTCCTCAAAGAGAGTAGCATGTAAAGCACTAGTTACTAGTTTGGCTACTAGTAAATCATGTGGTATACTGTCAAACGCTTTCGATAAATCTTCTAGTTGAGCGCCAACTACCAAGTCGTTGTCTAGATTTGATCGCCATTCTTCTAATAATCTAATCAAGACATGTTGAGTGCTGTGACGTTTCCTGTACGCAGAAAGGTAAATAGATAGTACCTTTTTCGTAAACGGGATGATCTGTTGCTGTATGGCCTTTTCATAAATCTTCGATATTGTATTTAGAATACTGACAGGCCTGTAGTTTTTAGCTTGTGCGCGATCATCTCCTTTGTATAAGGGTGTGACTGCAGCCGCTTTAGCGCGATCAGGGAACTTTCCCTCCAAGAGACTCGCATTTATAGCTTTTGCGGTTGGTGCATCTTCAACGCTTGGCTGGTAGTTTGTTCAACTTAGTAAAGAATCGATCTTCTCCTGTGAATTTGTGTTCGCCTAAGTTTGTTTACTTCCTGCACGGAGACCACCCGGAACCCGAAATTTCCGTTTAATTGTTCAAAGTTTTCTCGAGAGCAAGCTCGGGTGATTCCGGTAGGTATCAAGGATGTGTTGGACCATTTTATGAATAACATCGGATGCAAAATTAATTGAGCATTCTTTTGGTTTGCCACCGCGATTACCTTCAACAATATTTATGTAGAGTTGGTTAAAAATCTCTACCAGTTCTTTCTTATTCGCCACAATTTCTCCATGGTCCAAAAGAGTTGCTGGTCCTATTGTTTACGTAAGGATTCTTGAAATTTCAGAATTTCTTTGCACTGAACGCTCCCAGATCCTGAAAATCGGAATTTCTCTTAATTTGTTCTTAGTTTTTTTCGCGATGATGGTCGGGTGGTCCCGGGAGGTATCAACGATGTGTTGAACTATTTCATGTAAGTCATCGGAACGAAAATCTATCGAGCAGTCTTTTGCTGCGGCCAAAAATGCTTTCAACAGTATTTATGTAGAGCTTGTTAAAAATCTTTACTGGTTCTTCCTTATCTGCCACAATTTTTCAATTGTCCAAAAGAGTTGCTGGCCCTATTAATCACATAAGAATTTATTAAATTCGAGAATTTTCTGTTCGACATTATTCCATTCTCCGTTGCCCTTTGAAACGAGTTTTTGCTTGCTTTGAATTGCTTTTATTTTCTTCATCCTATTGTAGTTGTCATTGCTTGTCTTTTTTTCTCTTTCAATTCTCTAGTCTAGATTGATCCATTAATACTTTTTCTAGTTCCTTCGTCAAAAAGGAACTTGTTCTTTTTTTATCTCTACGCTTTTTTTGGAGTTCTAATTTATGTAAAATAAAAATTCTTGTTGTTGCTGTCGTTGCTGTTGTTCTCTACGTGCGTTCTTTGTCTTTCCATGTCGCATGCTTGTCAGAAACCTGCTGAAACTGACACTGTTATACAGTGATAAAAATTCATTTGCATTTGCAATTGTATGCTCAAACTCGATTGTTGACATATCAACGACATAGGATTCCGCATTAAAGCTGCGAAAGCTGCGATATCTAATTTTTATAGATTCCTGGCCATGTAAGTGCGATTTGATACTTATTACTATTAGTTTGTCATGGTCACTTAAACCTACAGAGATGGAGCAAGACTTCTGAAAGCTTTTGGATCGATTCATAAGGATAAGGTTTATGAAGGATCTGCCTGCTAAGCAAGTGTTTTCTTTAACTACATTGGACAGCCAGAGGATGTCGCCGAATTTTTTTAACTGCAATTACCAGAAAGGAAATATAGCTTACTATCAAACCGTCCGCATGCGATATTAGTCGAATCTTTGTGTGCATAACCACGTTTAAAAACCTAGCAACAGGGGCTGGGGGAAGGGTGACTGGATTCCCTAATGGCATTTTCCACCCTTGCACCTGATCAAAACAACAAAGACAAGGATGATGGGGCTTTAGAGCATCGAAGAGCGCAGGTGTACGAAATCCTCGAATATCGTTGTCTTGAACATTTCGCATCTTATTTCAAGACCTCGAAGTATAACTATAAATATCAAATAATCAGAAAATGTCATTTTATAAGAATTAGTCAAGGAACTCATTTTTTCTTTTAACAAAGTTGCCATTTAGTCCTTTGACTCGTGATTGGTCTTCGTGACATGCTTCTGCAACAACTTCCGAACAATCGCCATCTTGTACGGCTAACTGAATACTTCATTTTGGACCAGTCATATAGCAGTTATTCCTGACGGGGGATGGATGCCTGTAAACCCTCTTTCGAGCTAAGGAAGGCAACTGAGGGTAAGACGTTGACCTCTTGGCCCTTCAGTAGCGCCGCCCTTACGTATGCACCCACACGCTAGGATTCTTGACTGACCAAAGGCAGACGGCTATTCACTGGCGTTTACAAACAGCTGACGCTGCCTAAATCCTTACACAATGGCTCAAATTCACCAATTTTTCTGACCTCTTGGCCAAGTTTTTTAAAATTTGTATTCATAGTGACTCCGAGCGTCTTAGGTTACCTCGTCAACATATGCAAACCCTGTCAGGGCAAACTGACTTTATGTGGGGTAATATTTCAAATTAACCTGGGGAAAGTCCATGTTCGGTCCATCGGCTAATGTTGTATAACACATTGACTTCTACTGATGCAGAGGTGAAGAACAGTGTCTCATTGGTGTGAGAAGTTGGTTTGGAATGCCAGGGTTCTCACGCTGTTGAACTAGACTTTTGCAATGGCTGGCATGGCTCTCAGATGAAATTAAATGGGCCGTATTCTGCTTTTTCATACGGATTTCGTTATATTTCCTGAACACGCCATTGTTTTTGTATACTATAGCGGTTGCATTCTTCGGAAAATTATGTTGTTGTGAATGAGAATCCAAGCTTGATGCGTGGCCTTGACTCCAAAGGATTCGGATAAGTCTCTTGGTCATGACGAAACGCAAGTCAGGCTAGCCACTTGGATGTTTACATTTCACTAACAGTAAGCAAGTGTGCGCAGCTTAAATATGGGCTAGGAAGTTAAGTCCAGAAGGAACGTTGGTAAACTTAAGTCAGTACCATTTCTCTTTTCTTTCCTTTTATTCGCCGTAGTTTAAGTTAATCAGGCAAAATCTTTTTCCAGCTGTTCTGGTGGTCCCGTGACGAATCGTCAATCTGTAAGGACATTCTTTTTTGTTTCGAGCTCGCACACAGCTCAGCCAGTCCGCTTATAGTACTTTAGTTTGTTTCATGAACAAGAAAACTATATAATCATTATCAGTAAACATAATCAAGAGAATAAATATTTCAGGCAGGTCCCAACCAATAAGTGTCTAACAGCAGGTCATAACAATTATGCAGCTACCGGAGTTTGACTTACAAACGTTCGAATGGCTCGTAAATCGAACGTCGTAAAAAAGAATCACCTCGAGCTCAAAACTCGTTGTATGAATCTACTCTGCAAGATAGAAATTCGGTGGCAGATCTTTATGCGTAAACGCATGTTATCCAACGGCTAGACGATAGAAAAATGGCTAAGGTACTTAGAATACTTTCCAGAACTTTCTTGGAACTTTCCGTGTACTTGGTCCAACGAGAAAATGTCTTTTGCCTTTGATCCTATCTTTCGGTGATTTTGTTTTGACCTAGCAATGACTGTGACCTACATCTCTGAACGAATCGTCTTAAGTATCTTTATATATTTTTCCAAACAAACCTTTCAGCCAGTGAGAGAATAGATTCATCCCGTCTTGAGTCCTGAGTCATGGTTTTATTTTCGCTCAGTGATTGCTGTTGCTTCTGTCTTCATTGCTGTTTGGTTGTTGTTGTTGCTGACGAATTAATTGATGCTGTTTTATTGCTTTCGTTTTTTTTTGTGTGCTTTGTAGTTGTTATTGTTGCCTTGGCAGGTATAAGGATGGACGGATGCTTCCAAATGCTTGACGAAGGGAAGTAGTTCAAAATATAGACAATCCTTGATAATAATTAATCAAAATATAGACAGAGATTCACAATCAAGCTAGAAATTAGGCAGAAGGATTAATTATTCATTTAGCTCAAGATAACTTTCAATGATTTGAACGACAGAAGAACTGATTAGGTGTATTAAGTAAGAAAATTAACATGATTGAAGAGACGGAATTAGGAAAGATTTCTTAATTATCATCCCATAATTAGAAAATTATGCATTCGCAGATTTAAGAAAATCCGAACTGTAATTTTTGGTGCAGGCTTCCAGATGCTGGCTTTGAACGCTGCAGACGTAAAGCTTGATTTAAACCCCGGTCTACACTATGAAAGGTTTTATCTTGGTATCGGGAAGGATGTGGCGTGAGAAGGGTACCAGACCCTTCCGAAATTGTTGTCTAATTTGAAGTATTACTCGTCGACCAAACGAAAATTAAAAAATGTTGCTCCTAGAGGGAATTTGCAAAGGAAGGTAAAATATCATTCATAGAAACATCGAAACTAAGCAGCCAAATAAAAATGGATGTCTTCCTAACTGATTGTTTCGCTAGCTTACAATGAGGTTAAACAATTATGCCGTATATTTAGCAAAATTTATGCCGCATATTTAGCATAAGATTAATGAAATACCGCTTCCGCTATTTTGGCCAAATCGGAGCGCGTGGTGTTAAGTAAATATTTCTTTCTTTGAATTTGCAGCTTCGTTATGAATTTCCTGCTGGCAGATTATTTCTGGTTGTTCTCAGTTTTATGTTTGCGAGCAAACGAAAAGTAATGTGTCATAACCAGGGAATGAGAAGTATCGGCTTTCATAGATGACTCATAAATGATGATTTATGAATTACGAAAAAATGTCACTTATAAAAAGATTCGTGATTCAAACTAACTCTTCAAAAATGCCTAGCCTTACGTACGTTTCGTCCCGGCCAAGGGACTCGTCAGAGACCTTTGGTTGGAGTCTTAACTGGCCAAGCAACTGCTTGGAGTCCCATTAAGAACTCGAAACCCCTGAAGACCTCGAGTGATCTGACTCACGAGAACATAAGCTCTCAAGTGAGCAGTTGCACGAGATCGTCAAACTAACTCTGAACTATAAATTTTGATGAAAAGCAATAAAATGAAACGAAATTCGGTCACTGCAAAACGGCAGCTCAGCAAACTTTTCTTGGCTGGCATGACTGAATAATTGAATGAGTTAATAACCAACTTACATTGACTGTATTCATTCATCGTTTAGCGAGAACGGGACACCCACTCGACATCTTCTAGCTTGGTAGCAGCCTCACCAACCGTAGTGACCGGTCTGTCAGCATGAAGGAAGCTGACACCATTGAGAAGAGGAGGCGTGCCATCGCTGCTCGCAACGAAGCGGAGGAAAGGAAGAAGTACCTGGATAAGTGAGTCCGTTTTTTAAAGTCTTTACTTGAATAAGTGAGGCCCAGTGTTTATATTGAATCGCTACTAGTCAAGAGTCATGTGTCAGTGGTGAGGTTGTGACAAAGTCACGGATGTTGTTTGTCAGTTCGTCTATTAGCCTCCAACTAACGAAGATACGAAGATGGCTCCTTGTCCAACTAACTGCATTTTTTAGTATTTACGAGCTTATTGCTAACTGCATTGCAATTACGGAGATTGTTAATTATTTAACTTGCATTGTGTGTGTTTGTGTGTGCTTGTGTGTGTGTGTGTGTGTTTGCGTGTGTGTGTGTGTGTGTGTGTGTGTATGTGTGTATGTGTGTATTCCAACCTTCACCCGATCAACAGCAGTGTCTAGAAATTACTTTTTAAGCAGCTGATCTGGCGTGTTTGGTTCCTGTACTTGGAGAAATACCTGTTCCAGTCCACAGCATGCCCAGCCAGTCATTTCTTATGCCTGAATTACTTGCAAAAATGATTAATGCGCTGCTGGCATCGGTGCACGACACTAACACCATGGTCCACGCTTTGACTTCCTCCACAGGTGTCTAACGATCTCATTCAATGTCGGTCCGGTGCATTTCTACATAAACCCGCTCGTAACCGCCGTTTCGGCGCTGATCATCTGGAGTTTCGTCACTTGGTGTATCGCCGATCCCAACGGCTCGCTGAGGGAGATCGCGAAGTGGAAGGAATGGATAACGGACAAGTGGACTTGGTTGTATGTCGGCACACAGGATGTCTGGGCGGTCTTCATCATCATATTGTACTTCTCAAAATATTCCAAGATAAAGTTGGGTAAGTGAGATGGACATATTTCCTATGTTCAGTGACTAATTTTTTGATTGAACTAATGATCACTTCCATTACTCAGGGACTAGTTGAAGTCTGGATTGCTCGGTTGAAGTATTGCGTGGTTGATGATTGACTGATTAATTGATCGATTGAGCGAGTGAGTGAGTGAGTGAGTGAGTGAGTGAGTGAGTGAGTGAGTGGGTGAGTGAGTGATTGAGTGATTGAGTGAGTGGGTTGGTGGTTGGGTGAGTGATTGAGTGAGTAAGTGAGTGAGTGAGTGAGTGAGTGAGTGAGTGAGTGAATGAGTGAGTGAGTGAGTGAATGAGTGAGTGAGTGGGTGGGTGGGTGGGTGGGTGGATGAGTGAATGAGTGAGTGAGTGAGCGAGTGAGTGAGTGAGTGAGTGAGTGAGTCATTGTCTGAGTCAGGGAGTGCGTTAGGGAGCGACTGAGTGGGTGTGAGAGAGAGAGTGAGCGAGTGAGTGAGTGAGTGGATGTTCGAAAGCAAGAGTTCGACTTCTTGTATGTGTATGTCTGGAATTTATATTTTCCATTTTATATTTTATGTTTATATTTTATATTTTATATTTGTGTATCTTCAGGGAAGGAGGACGAAAAGCCGGAGTTCAGCGATGGCACCTACTTCACCATGCTCTTCGCGGCGGGCATCGGAATCGGTCTCTTCTACTTCGGAGTCGCGGAACCGATTTACCATCTCGAGCCAGGTCCGTACGGCAACCGTTGGTGGGGAAGGTGAGAGGGGAATCATGACTCCCATACCTGATCACGTGTTAAGGTTTTGGCTTGCCCTCAAACAATCTGGAACAAGAAACGAAATCCCATCTCTTGCCTGTCCGCCCCATAAATTAAAAATTCACACAAAGTGGCATTTCCGATTTGGCGACTAAAACGTGTCGCTTGCAGGCATAAATTAACATGAAGTGAAGTAAATTCACGAAAGTTAATTGTGACTATTTCTAACGCTTCTGCACAAGGCTAATGAACTTCTATCGAAACACTTCGACTTTCTCTTTCTTGCAATCCCTCCCTCTCTCTCTATCTCTCCATCTTTCTCTCTCCATTTCTCTCTTTCTTGCTCCATCTCTCTCCCTCTCGCAATATATATATATATATATATATATATA
>QQSS02234323.1:0-10083 GCA_003687565.2 Craspedacusta sowerbii | reverse complement strand
TACATACATACATACATACATACATACATACATACATACATACATACATACATACATACATACATACATACATATGTGGATATATATGGATGTTATGTAATTCTCGTCATCTGCAAGCTGTATTGAGTGGACAGAAGATTCATAGCAACGGAGCCGATTATCTTTCGATTATCGTCGGACCTTGCTGCGTTAGCCTTAACTTTGTTACTGGCAGTGACGATCCATGTGTTAAGCAAACCGTATTGATAAATGTTTGTCTTCGAGGGGCAAAGGATTTCTCCACTCCACGGCACAATCAGTATGGCACATAATCTATCTTAATTATCGGAGAATCCAAGTACGCCTGTTTTGCATTTTGGCCTTTTGGATGAATCGGAGATGTTTTGGAATGCTTCGCAAATTTTTAGAGTCTTTACTTCGAATCCTTAAATGGTTAAAATCATCGTGTGATCTCCACAAGACTGTGGTGAATCGACAAGATACATGATAAGCATATATCCCTGCATCGTTGGCGCGTACTAGAGTTTGTATGTTGATGAGCCGTTTTCTTTACTGGTGGTCTATTCTGCTTTTGTGTTGTAGAATATTCACTGAACAACAGCTAGCTGCATTTGATAGGCTGAAGTTGAAAGCAAGCAATGACAAAGAGCAAGTTCTTCAGTAAGTTTGTGTGTCCATATATTGCAGATCTGTTTTGTATATGTACACATCAAGTACTGTCCCAACGGTATCAGTTGGTAACTGTTTAAATTAGAAATGGCAAATCCAGCTTTTGCAAAGCTTGACGTTAAGAGCGAAGATCTGTTAAGGAGTTCGTTTGTCCTTGAAGTTGCATGGTATTGTGCCAGTCGTGTCTGAGTTGTTCCAGGACTTGGGTTTCATTCTTGACCTGCCTTTATTGATGGTGAAGATTTGAAGGCGTCAAGATATTGCAATCGCCATTATGCATACCTTTTAGACTGTTTCAGGCTGACAAAATTTAAACTCAGTTGGTGGAAGATTTCTAATGAAACGTTTGTAACTATTACTCTGATTTGGCCAGGCGCCCTTGCTGGCCTGTATACACTTGCGATGGTCAGGACGTAGACCTTTCCAGTATAAAATGCAGCCAAGCAAACGCTCACATGATTAGTTTGACCTTTGAGTCATTTCTGCCAGACTTAGGTAAGTAAGTGCTCACAACGAACAGGAGAGTTCTTGCGTTTGTTGATATCGCTGCCCTTTTCGCTACTTTGCGCCTCCAAGGCGTATCTGCTTTGGATGAAGGCCTCTGTTGAAGATGCGAGATAGCGAAAGCCATGTATTTGGGGGACGCTAACAGTCTGACGACAAAACTCTCTGCATGTAGTCATATACCTGTTTGAAGCTCTGAGATTGTGCAATAGGGTGATGACTTTCTTAGTTTTTGTTGTTTTTTCAAAAATTATTCCATTGAGTTATTGAAAAAGGTCACACACCAGTGCCGGTAGAAGGTTTTAAATCAAGCATGTAATAACTGTAATGATTTTCTCCGCACATGACTCCTGTCGTCTCTAGAACCACCTACCATTGAGATTCATCCTGCCCATTGAAAATCGTGAATAATTGATCCCCTTGTATGTCTGAAGACCCTTTAAAGTGTGCATTTGTTTGATCATGAAGCCTTTGTTTGTTTTCGTATTAGTTAAATGGCCTAAAATTGGCCAAAAGTAGTAAATGACATAGTGCGTGAGGGTTTTGACAAAATCGTCTTGAAAATAAGATTTTATGTAATCTTTAATGAAAGATCATCAAACTATGATGCATGGAAGCGATTTTTTTTAAAGAAAACTCCGTACCCTATGTGCACGCTGTTATCAGGTTGTGTCTTTTTGATGCATCCTTAAGGTTGCGAGTAAGAGTTTGTCTTTTGTTGAGCCGTGTGGCATTTTGTATGATTTCAGAATTTTATTTTACGTATTTTACACCAAAATGTCGCCTCCCTGTATGTGGGTCGGTGGAATAAGTTTCTTCTACTTCTCGCTCTAATTAATAGGTCGTTCCTTGCTTTTGTATGCTTATTCCAATTTTCCGACTGGTAGCCGAATCTGTTAAGTTTTCTTGTTTTTTTAAATATATTTTGTTCAATAGGTTTGGTATTTTCTTGTAACTGAATGCACTACTGAAGTGGAATGTGTGGGCTAAGTTATATTTCACAATATGGCGATGATATGATAAAGTTTTGCTGGTTGCTATTTGCGTTGTCACATAAAAGTTTCTTATGGCTACTTAACTTTTACTGAACATGTGAAGAGTGCGTGTCGTATGTGCCAGTTTGTTAGCAGCGATACCAATTTTTCTTAACTTTATCTAGAAAAGTCTTGGTATGTCGTAAGTAACTCCTTTTCAGGATTCTCTCGGCGATAAGTAGTTCTCTAGAGCCGGACTCATTGGAAGATGACTTGGTCGATTCGTATTTTGGTTCAACTTCGGAAAATAAGCAAGGGAAGACTGGCGCAGAGTTGCCGCGGTTCAGAAGTAAGTACAACACCATTCTTTGTCTTTTGTGTCATACTTATTGCTTCGAACATTATAAACTGATTGAAACTGGTATTCTCGATGTACCCACGTGATGCCTGGAATACCTAGTTACGCTTTACCCAACCGCTTTCAAAAGCTTTTGCAGGGTGAGACGATTGCTTTTCTTTGATTGCAAGCCATTGTTAGAGTTTGTGAATGCCTTAACTTTGGCCTCGTAGGGAGCACCGATACTTCCAGGCAGGTGCTGTAGCCGCTTTAGTTAATGCACGTGCTGCGATGATACCTTGGGTTGATCAAACCACGCATTATCCTCCTAGCATTAGTTTGACACGTGCATCCCCAGCTATCTTGCTCATGAATACGATACAGAAGGGAATCGATTTTATTATTCCAAGCTTTTTCTGAATTTTGTAATGGTATCGTGCAAGCCTGCATAGTTTACCAGTACGAGGATCCGCTGTGTCCAATTTTTTTCTAACTGACGAACATCTTGCTTACGTGTGCAGAGAAAAAGGCTGCGTATCTTTACGTGGCGTGAATTCCGTAACTTGATGTAGGTCGCTGCAGTAGCTATAAAAATAAGAGCTTGAACGATAGTCAGGATCTAAACTGATCAATCCGATCAGCTGGGCAGCAACGCTGGAAGAGCGAATCAATTCTTTGAGAAGAAAAGTATTCCGCGTCGTATTTATCTATTACAAGTGGCGTGAATTCTGTAACTTGATGTAGGTCGCTGCAGTAGCTATAAAAATAAGAGCTTGAACGATAGTCAGGATCTAAACTGATCAATCCGATCAGCTGGGCAGCAACGCTGGAAGAGCGAATCAATTCTTTGAGAAGAAAAGTATTCCGCGTCGTATTTATCTATTACAAGTGGGAAAATAACTTCATTAAACATCGAGAATGGAATTCAGGCAAACGTAATGCCGGTATATAACTTCTAAGCGAGGGAACATATTAGATATGAAATATCCGTTGAAGTGAAAGGTGTGAAAATCTATTGACATTGCGCATACCTTAGCTTTGATGAAGACTTTTTGAGGAAGGAAATTCGGCTAAACGGTTGCGAAAGATCTAGTCTCAGAGCTCTTCGCATTTAATAAAGCACAGGTTTGTTCTGGCATGTATGTTGTGCATCCTAACCTGGAGTGTTGACGAGCAAATATCTTTGAGACAGCATGTTATGCAGGCGTCGAATGCCAATCCTTCCGTGAGCAAAGTACAAGAACTCGGGCATCTAGGATTAATTCGAACTACTGATACACAAAGAAGTTCGAGATTTCTATGGCAACGTTTAAGAAAGACCCTGAATGCAGAGGGAGCGTTGCTCTAGCAACTCGCAAGCTGAATGCATTGGCCGTGAGAGGGACGGCGAAAATCGCGAAGTCATTCTTAAGACCTACAATGTAACACGATCTATGATCTATAGTCTACGTGGGGTGCACATGACTTTGAGCTACCGTGGTCAGTTGGCACTAGTTACAGGAGGTCTTCATGGGCTTTGCAAGTTACTATGGGATCGAATTTAATTGAAGAATATTCCTGTTTTAGCCGGTTTCTGGTTGTTAGCTATCTCTTCGTACTAATTGTACTTTGCGCCGTTGTTTTTTTATTATTTTTTTTTACTGCTGTACATTAAGTTTTACAGTTTAAGCATTGGTTGTGTTCCTTAGCCTCTGAGTCAATCACGGTAGCATCTAGGAAAGGCCGGAGGTTTACCGATCCGGTTTCGCAGACCCGCCTGGCGGGAATTGTCAAAGAATCGTCCCATATTGCGAGTGCGAAGGTTATGGGGAATATCAAAGTTGTTGACGAAGAGGATGAGCTGTTTGATTTGGAAGGCTTTCAGGAGAGTGCAGCTTGCGAGCCCTTCTATGATTCTGATGGAGAAAGTAGTGGTGAGTTGCATGTGTTACTGTCGTTGTGATTGTATTTGCTCTGGTTCTATAAAATCATTAATTTTATGTAGCATTCTGCATTGTTTCGTGTTTAAGCGGTCAGAATCTATCGAAGTTATCTGTTTAGGATGGTATAATCATGCAGGATCTCATAAATTTAACGATTTTCAGATAGGAAAGAAATCCGATGGAAAGTTGTTTTGATACATGAAGTTTGAGATGAATCACTAAAAGTTTTACCAAAACAGTTTCGTTTCATCGTAATAAGCTGATTCTGCTTCTTAGAATTTCCAAGACACGGGTATAAAACGTTTTTCTCGTTCTTAAACTTTCTCGAATCCCTTAAAAGCACACTGCCTTCACTCTGGACTCAGCCGCGCTCATGACATCAGTCGCAAAAACCTGTGCTAATGACCGCTTTCCCCAACCCTTAATTAAAAGCTTTATATATCACGGCAAGCCTTTACATAATACGCCAAGACGACCACGGCTTTCCTCTGCTTATCACAAGCATCCACAGAAGCACACATATCCATCTACTTATGTTTAACCCAGGTTGAACTCGTTGTAGTCTGTGCTTTTTGCTCTAATTTTCGGATTTTTTAAGGATAAGAATACGATCAGCATGAAAGATTTCGAGTCTTTGTAAGGATTGGCGGGCGTGTATTACGTTCCTTTCGTGTGCAAGCTAACTTGGAGCGTCTTTCTTTATGTAACTCGTTGCCTTACTCCAGTGCTTAACCACCATGTTCATTCAAAAGTCGGACCAACACTTCTATTTTTCACGAGCGTTTTTGTCACTGAGTGTATGCTAAAGTTTTATGGTTTCTGTTTCTCATGTGTATTTATACTCATGTCTTGTATTGCCTTAGTCTTTCTTTTTGTTTGTGTTGGTGCACGCAACGAAATGCGCTGGCTGTCAATTAAAATGTTTTGCAGTTAGAGATATCGTTCTATGGTTGTGCTGCCAAATCGCTCTTTATAAATGCTTTCTCGCGAATTTTTAGGTGGTGCTACAAGCTTAGATAGTAGCGGA
The DNA here is from genome assembly GCA_003687565.2 of Craspedacusta sowerbii. NCBI lineage: Eukaryota > Metazoa > Cnidaria > Hydrozoa > Limnomedusae > Olindiidae > Craspedacusta > Craspedacusta sowerbii. The sequence goes on along the minus strand of QQSS02234323.1, from coordinate 4,650 downwards.
GGCTACCATTTACCGATCCGGACTGTTGTTTCGGACCGTATTTACGCAGCGTCAGTACCGGTTGGGATTCCATTTCTCGAGCGTAGCAAGCGAGGAAGCGATGGGAGTTACGTGGCTGACAACGTAAGTGGTTCGTGTCGAGTAGGCTTGCGCATAAGCGAAGTGTTTTTTTGGTCGCTATCCTGTATATGGAGTTCCTCCGCTGCATCTCAAACGATCTATCCATCGTTTTGTCACCTGCGCTTTGATTTTCGAAGATCACCTCTTCGCCTGTACGCTTTCCGTAAGCGAGGTTTTCTATGCCTCTTCGGTATTTGACTAGTTCCTTTCTTCGATTGGATACTGCGGGTACACAGAAAATATTGTGCAAGCACGGATGTTTATCTGATCTGGGACCAAACGGTAAGCGTAGAAATTGAGCGAGTGGCTGATCTAGATGGCAGATTGCTGAGTTACTGCTGTTAGCTCACGGAAGGTGATGCCTTCATCGTGTAGGATCATAGATCATCATTGACTGATCCTGATTTGACCAAGTTGAAGATATGAGTTTACATACGTATGCTTGATTTGAGCTCCTCGAATGAACCTATGCGAACGTGCGTAATGGAATTTTTATACACGAGAGGTTATTTCTTCAGGGGTTTGTGTCGACTTGGCTTGCCATTCGTTCCTGCGGCGTATGTTCAGATTGTCCCCCCCCCCCCCCCGTCTCCTAGCTGACGTTTATCGTATCCTTCTCTCATTCGGCATTACATTCCTCGTTTAAACCCGCTCTTGAGATGTTTATGAAAATGCACTTGGGAGCTTGTCTGCTTGCTTGTGGTTTCTTGTTTCAGGTTCGAGTATTTGAAAAGCATTATTTCGCTATATATATTTTAGGAGGAGCCCACACCGCCTCCCGAGCATATGGCTGACTCGATACGAGCTCTTGCTCAGAGTCTGCAGGATTCCACAAGCATGTTTGGCGAGCTACCTCGTCCTAGACTGAACACATTGCCTTTCTCGTACAGATGACCAAATCGATGGTGTCCACCTGCAGCTTGCATTGAAGTTCTCTTAATCTTTCATTGTAGTGAATTATATGTAGTTGCGTGCTTCAAAGTGAATGGTGGTGGATGTTTAAGTGGCTGAAACGCAGTCAGTCCTAGTTTGAAGACTAAAGTGCTTTCAAAAGGATTATTCTTGTGCTAGATATTAGCTATTAGCTGGTTGAGAAAATGCTATGAAGGGCGCTTGGCTTGTGCGTGTTGTTTACTGTGGCGGCTTGTGATGTGTAGTCGTGGTGCTGCTATTGCATTATGTTTTTGCAATCCGTTTGTTTTTAAAGTGGATTCACTGATTATTCGGAGCCTGCCGATGACATTCAATAATCCGCGGGCTTTCTGCCTAGCTTAATGCGAAAGAAAAGGTGTTATTTACTGAGCTTTAGTCTTATTGATGTATGATGCGCTGCTGAGAGAGAGAACAAGAGAGGGAGAGCGAGAGAGAGAGAGAGAGAGAGAGAGAGAGGGATATAGATGTGGCACATACGCCGCGCGAATTGGCACGTTTGCCACCTTGCTGGCACATTTGCCATTCTATTGGCACAAGCCGCTTCGGATGGCGCATTTGCCTTCTTTACCCACAAGGCATTGCACATGTGCTGTTTTTCCGATGAAAGATTGCTTTTACAAGCCACACGCCTTTGTTTGGCTCAGCATCAGTCACAAGCTACTTGCTTCAGTTCTGTTGCCATCTTCTTCGGTAAGTCATGTTGCTGTCAAGGTTTTCCTTCTATTTTTGCTTCTTTGATGTTATTAGATCATTTTAATTCGAGCTGGTGAACGTTGTTCTTTTTTGGCTATGCTTACATCCCAATACCTGTGCTTCGAGATCGAGATGTTTCATAAGTACTCTACATGTAATGTTAAGGCAAATTCAAACCATGTCATGTTAAGGCAACTTCAAACCGTCTTCATTGAAGAGAAGTTCAGCCCGGGTAATGTAAAGGCAAAATCAAGCTGTATAATGTTAAGGCAAATTCAAACCGTGTGATATAAAAGAAAATTCAAGCCAAGTACTGTGAAGGCAGATTTAAACCATGTAATGTGAAGGAACATTCAAACCGTGCAATGTGAATGCAAATTCAAACCGTGTCGTGTGAAGGCCATGTATCTCGTCGCTGGTAAATTTGGGGATTACACGAGTATAGCTTCAGGGATTGGTAGTTCTCCAAAAGAAAGCTATCAGAATAAATAATGGCCTTCGCAGACTTAAATGGGCATACATGTTTCATTTTTAGGTCGTTCAATGTGCTCAAACTTATTGAATACATTTTATGCCAAATTTACCACAATAAGTCACCTCCTGCCTTTGGAAACATTATCTCATGCTTTAGTTACATCCTTGAACATAACACTCAAAGTGCCTCTTGCTTCTGCATCCTTGCATAAAGTTTAAACCTCAAGGTTGGGAGAAGCTTCTGTGAAATGTTATTGTTATTCCTCCTGGAAGGCCTGATACAGTTGCCACAGGTTGAGCCCTACACACCTATCTACACTGGAATTAATGCAAACCCTAGCAAATTGATTATTACAACATTCGTCAGTCACCAACTTGAATACTTGAGTGCCATCATAGTGCAGGTTACACATAACCTAAGCAAACACCACGCATGTTCACATCCTCACACATGAATAAAATTGTTGTTAAACAAACTTGCAAATGTTGCTCTTTTTGCGTTTGCTCCTAAAATACAGTTGTTATAGTTAAGGCCAATTCCCCTTCAAAACTGTGGTACATTTCAAAATATTGTTTTGATACTCATGTCCTTAATTTTAGGAAATTTTGTGCATCTTCTTTACGTAACTATGACCTTCTTAGCTGTGAAAAACATGAAAGGGTTGAATAAAATAATCAGCAGTTGCTGTGTAGTTTAAACTTACCACGGATAACATAGGAAGCCATTTGACTGACTTATATAAAGCAGCGATTCTTTTTTGGTGAAAGGCAGTGACTTTCATGGTGTATGTGCTTATGGCACTGGCTACAGCATGTAATATTAAGCATGGTAGGTGAGTTTGAAAGCACTGGCGTTGTTAAAACAGGAGCCGTAGATGTGTGGAGAGGTCGCTTCCTGAGCTACGTGTCATTTGCGTCGTTGCATTGACTAGTTCAGGACGAGTTCGGTGCGCAAAAGCGTTCTGTGGTTGGATTGCTACACACGTGTATGTGTGATTAAAGAAGTGTATCAACCAAGTCGAATTAGACTGGAAAAATTGTAGTAATTAGTAGATGATATCCTATTTTCGCGTGGAGACGAATGGCTTATTGTAAATTTTGTGTAACGGATCCCGTTACTGACAAGAACGACGAGAACATCCAAATCTTCTCGGCACAGCAACTAGTACATCATTCGCGATAGCGGGTGGCAGTGTAGTACAAAACAAAAGCACAAGAAGTAAAGGTTATTCAAATAGAGTTATATGATAAGCCAGCATACCCTTTCAGGCGCGCTAACATCAGTTAAGGTTTGCTTAACTTCTGTAAGGGTTACTTCAGTTCTGTTTTAATCACTGCACGATTTCGTTCTAGGCACTTGGGTGCATCTGAAGTTTCGTGGAAGTTTGGGTGACCGAATTCTTAAGATAGTCTGCGTGAGTTGTGAGCTAGTTGTCTGGAGGGTTGTCAGTCGCAGTCACAGGCCATTCATCTTTAGTGTAAAGTCGCGCTGTTTATACTCAATTTTAGCAAAATACTTTAATTCCGCATTTGCTGCTGCATACCTTGAAAGAGCTCACTCTGACACACAGATATGGTGCCTGGATGTTTGTTATTATTCTTGAGTGATCGCAAATTTATTGTGCATTTTTGAAGTTGTTCGATATTTGTTTGAATTTGTCCAGAATCTATTGCTACGTGGATGGAGTTCAAGTACTGTCAATAAAACGAAGGACGCTTAAGGTGTGGGGGATTTACGTCTTTGCGGGATTTAAATCTACTTTTTGTATGCCTGTTTAATCGTCCACTAAGTCTGTATGGAATTTGATTTGAATGTATTTATGGTGGTGGCTAGGCTGCAGTTTTTGGCTAGAGGATCTACTCCATATGAAAGTAGAAGTACCAGCTTATACTTGATACTTCAAGATCTGTCAAATCGGTACGGATGGAACAGCTTATGTATAATTCTTCAGGATCTGTTGTCTTGGTACGGCTGGAAGAAATGTTACCTGCCAAAGCTTAGTAATATATTATATACGGTAACCGATGCATGTAGTTAGATTGGACGCAACGAATTTCATACGTTAATTGCACTTGTTTGAGCAGAAAGTCTTGAAATTAAATGTGCTATGGTTTGTTTGTGCTCTTTCCTGTTTCATATTTCGAACTTCCATGTATGTTCGAAGTTGAAGATAGGATTTCAAACACTAAGAGTTTCTGGGTTCCCGGAGCCGCTGTGTGCATTCCACGGTATTTATATGGTTTAACTTTAGACAAGGTCCTGTAACATGTTGACAATAATACGTAATCTGGTAATCTTTAGGATTGTGTAGGCAGTAGAAAACTGTTCACCTTGCTTAAGATATGTTACTTATGCTTGGTTCAAATGTCGCACTTCTGCCGCGTCGAACTCAATAGTTTAATTCGACGCGGCAGAAGTGCGACGTTTGA
>QQSS02234312.1:0-10084 GCA_003687565.2 Craspedacusta sowerbii | reverse complement strand
TATATATATATATATATATATATATACATGTAACTATTTTTATGGTTATAACAAAATAATTCTGATACTGCAAAATCTAGCCGGTCCACACACACCTGTGTTGACGATTCTTTTACGATGGGGAGCGGATGAGCGCCTGGCAGACCGAAAATAATGCCAGATACAAGTTTTTTGGCGATTGAAAGGAAAATTTTCAAATATGCATTATGGGGCTTGTTCGTCAGCATTACTTTTACTTGCTGGAAGGCTTCGTTCCGATAAGGTCCGTTGCTTTGAAGAAGCTTTGAGCTGGTGAAGTTCAACACTTGACTGTATTCTTTTTTGTTTTAAGAGCCTGACGGGTTTTGCGATGCTCTTGCTCACTCTGACTTCACTGTTATTCGAATATTTTCGTTTCCCAATTAGGAAGGCATAAAACTACAGTTAAAAACAGTTATCCTAGCTTGTCCTGATCCAGTGATCTCTAATAATAACTAAATTAAGTCTTAATTCGAGATCAGTCTGATCAAGTCATTTGACTTGCGCCTTTCTTGGTTCTCATTGATAAAGGCCACAAACCGAGTCAATCATTTCGACACGAAGGAGTTGGTGTAACATTAAATGTTTGACGGAGTTCACCTGTAGGTGGTCCTCTGATACCTGGAATGTCGTTTGGTACGCTCTTGGCCGTAGCTACGCTAAGGAAAACAATAACAAAGCGAACGTAACAAAATTCAAGCAATACGTGTTGCTACGCTTGTTGTGTAGGCTTCGTTTTTTTATATGTCTGAGCTCCCAATTTTATTCTATTTTATTTTATTTTATTTATTTATTTTCTTTTATTTTACATTATTTTTTCACTTCATGATTTAGTGTACAAGTCTAGGGACTTCTGCCTGCAAAAACGTGAAGCCTGACAGATTTTATTTAATCATATTCTAAAAACACACACGCAAGTCGTGTGCATGCAAAATTTTAAGTTTTTTTGTGTCCATTGCATAGGTACTTGGGGAGGCGGACAATTGGATTGTAACGGCTAGTCAGCAATGTGCATGAACTTGATGCAGTTTTCAACAACAACAACAACAACAACAGCAACAACAACAACAACAACAAGAACAACAATATCTTTTTCTCAGTCATTCCGACTTCACTCCTACCTTTACTTATTCTCGGATATTTCGCTATTTAAAAAAAAAGAATTGCTCACCTGCTTTAGAACATGTACGTTCAATAGAATTTACCGTGAGCGTTATTCTGATAGAGATGATGGATGGCAAAGTGTACTGACAGGAAGCAGAAATACGCATAGAAGGATGCATAGTTAACGTGACACACACACACACACACACACATATATATATATATATATATATATATATATATATATATATATATATATATCCATATATATATATATACATATGTGTGCATGTGTGTGTTTGCTTATGTTGGTGCGTCTGTATATGTATTTATTGTGTTTGTCTGTGTGTATATATTTGAAAGGGATTCAGAATTCTGCTGATTCCATTTATGGTCTATATGGTAACATATTACTAGTTATACTTCTCAAATCTGAACGCTGTCCATCAAGATACTAGTTGGTCTTTGACTGAGTTCCTAAAAGACCTGCTCGTAAGTACCTTTAACCTCTATAAGTCGAAGAGTGATTCAGAGAAGGAATTTTTGACAACCTGGAAAAGATTCGCTACTATTTTTTCTTGCATTCCGAAGTCGTTAACCAGTCGAGTGTTTTTGTTGCACATCTGCAATTTCTGTAATTCATAATTCTTTTTTCTACGCCAAAGAAGTCCTCAGTATCCCGGATCTTTTAGACTGTTTGCATCTCAAGAACTCCATAATGAAAGTCCCACTTCAAGTATGTTGCGTTGCATCAGGAACGCAGTTCTTGTCATTATGTCCCTCTTTGTTCCGATCTACCGCTCTTGTAGATCTCACCTTCTTTACCTTCTTCTGCAGGATAGTAAAGATAAGGTCATTATTCCTTGAAGAAGATTCAAATTTCTTCATTTGTGGAATGCAGATTATAATTGTGCAGATAAAATTTCCTTATGGCTAATTACGGGGATTTGGAATTTAGCTTGGAAAAATATTTTCGACCCTTCCAGTGTGAATTGCAACGTCAGAAGTTAAGCGCTTCGTAAGAGATTATATGGTTAAGTTAGTTGCAATAAGGCACCTGCAAACTTAAACGCACTGTCTTCTTTAGGAATACCCAAAAGCTAGAAAGGCATAATGAGGCTCATGTATGTTGCCTCTCTCCCTTTTTAGCAATGGAGGTGTAGTCACCGATCTACCTGGTGCAACTAATGGAGAAACGTTCGTTCACTTGGATTAGTTGCTTGACATCTGTGCCCTTGCTTCCGTTTTTGGTAGTAAATTAAGGCCAACTCTTTGTTGTAGCCAGTGTTTGCAGTCCCTTCCTGATGGATGTATTAAGTTTGTACTGTTGTTGCTGTTGCTGCTGTTACTTTTGTTGTTCTTGTTGTTGGTGTTGCTGATTTTGTTACTTATTGTTCCAACTTTAAGTAATTCACTTCCTCCTCTGTCCCCTTAACGCCAGAGGCCCCTTTCAATTTCATAGTGAAATAGTACGCACGAATGCTTGCGTTGATATGAGATCGTTTCCTGCATTTCGTGTATCCTTGCGTGGAGCTAATTTCTCTGTTGATTACTTTATTTTTCTACTGCTGTTGAGTGCTTTGAATTTGACTGTCAGTTTTCGTCAAACCTGTTGCTTAAAGCTCGCATTGAATCTGAAATCCACGTCTAAAAATTACTCTCCTTGATTCCGACTTTCTTGGAACTTCTTGTGATTCTTTACTCTCTATTCAGTATCCTGCTGTATTGAAAGCATGGAATATTGCCAGTCTTTCTTTTTGCAATAATTTCGTGATCGTGTGGGTCTTATTCCTTTGAGGCTGCTACTTATTTGTTTGCGATGTGTTAATCTGCCTCATTTACATGATACCTTTAATACGTTTAAGGAGTTTGTTTTTGAAAGAGTGATGAGCTATAGGATAACTTCCATTTTGCAAAGGATGTGTTTTGCATGCTGCTGATGACAGGTTTTATGAGCTGTGGAGTAAAACCTTAAAAACGCTAACCGTCTGTGACGAGAGCGAAGACCCCGCCACTGCTTATAATAAAATCATAATTTTAGCTTTTCAGCCTCTTGCCTTTGCTTGAGAGATTTTTAGCACAATGATAAGAGGTAGATTGGAAACTGTGAAATGTAGACATGCGAGTTCTCGCCTTGGTAGTATAGGCAGGATATCCTGAGTTTCGCCGAACTTACGAGTGGTCAGTCCACGTCAAATTGATGCCACGTACTATCTCGCTTTCATTTAAGAACTCTGAAGTAAATTTGAAAAATCAGCCTTAATGATTCGGAATTGCCTTTTTATGCAGTTCCCATCGCAACCCGTCAGGAATGAGTTTACAGGTTTTGCATTAGCATAGCTGATTTACAAGCTTGTATGGGTGAGATACTAGGCATGGACAATATCCGATATAACTGTGCATTGATTGTTAAGTCGTTAAGCCAGTCCATGAGAGTAAACAGAGTATAAACCCGGGTGTGCAGTACATTAAGATCATCATAAATCATGATTTTTAGCAACTTTCTATGCCGTGGGCCAGAGGTCTCCAAACTTTTTAGCACGCGGGCCGTATTAACGGAAATACAGCCGTTTTGAGGGCCTGATAAGGAGTTGAGGTCAAATAAATTAGAATCAAAGCAGACGTGCGGCGCTGAGCCAGGCGAAAGACTGTCAGCTTGTCGCCACTAAAACCTCACGGGAGAATTTCAAACAAACCATTATTAATGTATTTAATTCGGACCGAGAAGCGCGACCTTTAACGAATCACAAATTTTCGTGTTTCTTTTCGTTGATAAAATCCATCCGCGGGCCGTAATAAAAGGCCTTGCAGCCCGGATCTGGCCTCGGCCTGTAGTTTGGAGACCCTGCTGTAGGCGATACACGTGAAAGCGAAGTTAGCAGAACTAGTGACTGCACTGCAATTGGGTATTAGCTAGGATAAGGAGCTAACACATAATCTGAATGCAGGCTAGGGTCCGCTCGGCCTTTGCAATCAACAGGAAGATCTGAGATGTGCCTAGTTCTTTCCACTATTTCTTTTATTTCTAAAGAAATGTTAGAATTTGCCTTTCATCTCCATTTCCAGAAAGCCGCTGTATTAAGAAAGGTTTTTTAATGGGTCAAAGGTCGTTCTAGTAAATTGTATAAGTTTGCTCTCATCTTAGGTTTGATTCAAAGGTCTTGCCCTTGTGGACATGAAGGTATGTTTGCTCATTTCATTAGGCATGGAATTTAAAAATCTCTGGGCTACCAGTGCAATAAAATGATTCTTGTCATTTCGCTGCGAGCCCGATTCCGTTTGTTGCTGGTAACTGAGCAATTGATGCCAATTCTTTTATGTAGCCGTTTATACGTCCCCCCAGAAATCTTGCAGCCAGATGTTTGTGTCCTAACTTTGAGGCCATAAGCTTGTTATAACTCGTACAGGTCTGATTTTAACTTAAAAAGGCTTTACATATTTCAGCCTGTTGCTTTCTCAATAAAGAGCATGGCTTGTAAGAGGATTTACAGCATTGTTTGCATTCAAATATGTTAGAGGAGTTGAGAGTAAGATTGTAAATTCCTCAGTGGGATTAGAGGAGTATGGGAATATTAGTCCTGCCACTTCTTTGCCCTCACAGGAAGCTTATACGTCGCCACCGACATTGCCGTTTCATGAGGAAGCAACATTTTAGGAATAGTCTTACTATTTCTTTGAAATTTCCAAGGCTACTTTAGATGATTCTGCGGAATCTGAATACTGAAGTTTATTTATATTCATAATTTCTTATACATGTTTGTAGTTGCTCAGTTCTTAATTGACTATGATAAATGTTTGATGAAATGTTTTTCTTGCGTTGTTTAGGCCAAGCTTATGGTGGTCATAGAGGATGGGATGAGAGCCATGGGTATGGATGGGAGAGGGGTCATGCATTTTCAAGCCTACATGGGCATGAAGGGGGTTGGAGAGGTGTAGAGGATCATGGCTTTGGTGGCGGCTGGGGTCACGGCAAGGACTTTGGAGGGGTTATGAGCTTGGGAGGCGGGCACGACTTTGCTGAACATGACTTTGGCGGCAACGGGGCTATCCATTCTGATGAAAGTCGCTTTCATAGCGGATTAAATAGATTGGATGGAGGACTAGGAGGAAGTCAGGGCATTGCAGGAGGGGTTGTAGGTCTTGGTGGAAATCATGCAGGCTTATTTGGAATGCAGTCAGGTTTATATGGCACTGCATCTGGTGATTTAGCTAATATTGGTATTAACGGACACGACTTAAATTTTGGAGGAGACCATCATAGAGCCGAGTATCTGACATCCGTTGGGTTTGGTCAGGGTAGGTGAATTTCCCCTAGAAAGAAAACCTTGATTATACAAGCCTAAAAGCAAGAAAATTAACGATCCTTGTTCGCTGTCTGTTGCGCGCAGGCTCATAATGTTGGTATGATTTAAGCATTTATATCTGTGTACAAGAAGGTTTATGGCATTTTCAACCGGTAGTACGCTTCGCATGGGCATATGTACTGGTCATTATCGGATCATGTTGGCCAATCTTTGAACACTTGTTTGATTTGCTTGCTATCCTTATCATTACCTTCGATCGAGATTCCGCAATTAAAACATTATATCCTAGGAATTTACATGATTTATGTTTCGTTTGGTGGCTTGGTCAGGGAAAACGTAATCATCCCAAATGTAGACCGCCGGTACAAGTTTACGAATCTCATAGGTGTGATTTTCCTGTAGGTCCACTGCGACTTCTTCCTTGGCACGATGGTGGCATCACTTTAGAAGGTCCCAATGATCAAGAGGAGAAGAAGCCTCCCGATCTGAAACCTGGACAAACCTTGAAGACACCGTATGGAGACATGAAACTTGTCCCTGCTGACTCCCCTTCACCTCCCCCTCCTCCTCCTCCTCCCCCTCCTCCTGCCCCTCCCCTCTCTCCTCCCCCCCCCCCCCCCCCCCCCCCCCCCCCCCCCCCCCCCCCCCCCCCCCCTCCACCAGGTGGTGGGGGCGGTGGTGGGGGCGGTGGTGGTAATGGCGATGGAAGTAAATCAGATGGTAAGTGTCTATGAAGTTTGCATAAGATTGTTGTAAGTTCCCTTTTTGTTGTTGTTGTTTATTCAAGGCACTATACATGGCTAGGCAGTCAGTGATTCGCTTTTTTTTAATTGCTATAACTTTTGAGCCCACATTCCTTGCCATATAGGCAAGTTCTTGTCAAAGCAGTAGGTTAAGTTGCCTTATTTGTTGGTTGCGGTCGTGTGTGTGTTTGTGTATGTGTGTGCTTGTGAAACGCAGTGCAACATCGCTATGAGGTACCAAGTTACTTGAGTGCTACATCTAATATAACACGGAATACGTATGTTTTTAAATTTATGTCCCGTTTAGTATTAAATATGTGGCATGCGGTATATCTTTTTCTGGGGTATTATAATTCCGTTTCAAATTTCATCATACCTACTTTTTATTCATCTTGTTTGTCGATTTTATTCATCTTATCTGTGGGTTTTTATTCATCTTATCTGTGGATTTTATTCATCTTATCTGTGGGTTTTTATTCATCTTATCTGTGGATTTTATTCATCTTATCTGTGGATTTTATTCATCTCATCCGTGAATTTTTATTCGTCTTATCTGTGGATTTTCTTCATCTTATCTGTGGATTTTTATTCATCTTATCTGTGGATTTTGTTCATCCTATCTGTGGATTTTTATTCATCTTATCTGTGGATTTTATTCATTTTATCTGTGGATTTTATTCATCTTATCTGTGGATTTTTATTCATCTTATCTGTTGATTTTAATAATCTTATCTGTGGCTTTTGTTCAGAACCGATCAAGGTGGAGCTTCAGCTAGACCCGGAGGCGCTGAGTGCGATCGCGGGTGGTGGTGATGGCGGTGATTTTGACGGTGGTGGGGTTGGATCTTTCCCGATACCCATTCCTGCGCCAGCACCAGCTCCTGCTCCTGCCCCTGCTCCTGCTCTCGCGCCTGTGAGTTCGGCTGGTGGTGGCTATCGGCATCGACATGGTGTCCTCAATGCCTTGGAGGCCCTTGCACTTGGAGCACTCTTTGGAAGGGGTGGGCTTGGAAGAGGTGATGGAGGGGGTGGTGGAGGTGGCACCGTAGGTGGTGACAGTAGTAAGATTGTATTTTATTTTCATTCTCTAGAGTTCGAATTTCCAGGTGAATTGACGTTGTGTGTGTGTCGTGTGTGTGTGTGTGTGTGTGTGCGCGCGTGTGTGTGTGTGTGTGTGTGTGTGCGTGTGTGTGTGTTTATGTTTCTTTCCGTGTTTTTTTTTTCAGTGTGTCTGTATGTTTGTCTGTGTTTGTGTCCTTGTCTTTTTCGTTGGTGTTAGTGTTTGTCTGCGTGTGCATATTGATAACATGTAGAAGCTCTTTGCGCTGATTGGAGCTGAGGTTACACATTTTGCGTCCAAATGATTCATTTTTTGTTACTTATCGATTCCAAGTCGGGTTTCTTTAAGAAAGTCGTGCAAATTTGGTGTTTTTCTTGTCGGAATAAAGCACGTAGAACTTTTAACACCTGCTTTGTGACTGCACCCGGTTGTCAAGAATGATGCTATAGCGATTCTTCCCTCTTTAAGTTGTCGTTCACCGTCTCCTGTTAAATTCTGTCGTATAGGTGATGGAGGAGGCAACAACAATGGTGGTGGTGGTGGTGGTGGTGGTGGTGGTGGTGGTGGTGGTGGTGGTACTGCTACAGCTGGAGGTGGAGCTGCTCTTGTTGGAGGTGGTGATGGTAAGGCTAAACTAAAGCGTATCATGCCGTTGCAACCCGTGCATGAAGAGTTCAATTTGAGTCGTGCGGGTTGGCATTGAAATGCGAACTGTAATGGTTTCAACATAGCAATTACTCTGGTGCCGCTGCTGCTGTATGCGGTGGTAGTGCTAAGGCGATATTCACAAGGAAAATGCTGTTGCGACCCATTTGAGAAAATTAAATTTTAATCAATGACGTTGGCAAATCGCTTGCGTTACGTTCAATAGATTGATTTCGTCCTCGTGTTTTTTTTTTAAGTTTTGGAGTAAAGTAAGTAAATATAGAAAGGAAGAAAAATTTGCTGTGACTATGACATACTTGGTTCCAATTACGTTTAATTGCTGGTGGTTATTTGGATATTGATTTTAATTAATGGATTCTCGGCAGGAGGTGCTGCTGCTGCGAGGGCTGCTGGATCCGCTGCTAATTTGGGAGCTGCTATTGGTGAGATGTATTTCTTTCGCCAGTTTTGTTGGATCTGGAAATTCTTTCATGTTTTCGCTGGTTATTTTTCTTTCATTCTTGTTCTTTACCTGCTGATTTTGTGTTGTTGATTATTTTGTTGTTTACTCCAAGCCAGGGTCTTATCCTTCCATTTCCTCATAACATTCTTTTGACAGCGACAAAAAAAAAAAAGTTTTAGTCGGGCAGGTCAGTGCATGCAAGGGCAATGAGGCTGGTTCTATTACTTTCATGGACATTGGCAATGTCTGGTCACGAGCTCGAGAATTTTTCTCGTGTGCCCTGTGGATGATTGGATGGCGCCCCCTGTGGCTGATGGAATCGTACTCCCTGCGGCTGATTGGATCGTGTTCCCTGTTTAACAATTAAAGATTTAAGGCGCGAGTAGACTGCGCGCATGCGTGCTCTTGGAATTGCTGTTTTAGAATACCAGTGTTTAGTTTTTGCTCCTAGTAACCAAGGCTTTTCCGTATTTCTCCACATGGTAGAAAGCCTAAAGGCTGCCACCGAACTTCGCGCAGCAGAAATCATACGGAACGCTCCTCCACCCAACGTCACCGGAAATGCGATAGTGCCAACACCCAACCCTGGACCGCTAAATATCTTAAAGGGTCTTCAGCTATTGCAGGCAGCTCGCATGAAGCAGCTTAAACTGGCAGCGAAGGAGGAGAAGCTACCGCAACAACCGGAGTTGACTCCTCCAGGACACAACGGTCCTGCAACTGGACCCATCGACAAGTTGCATGGAGGTACGTGATGAAATTTTAGGTTCTCCGGTTGCGATATGTGACGAGTTTTGAAACGAGCATGAAGCGCAGCTCAAGTATAATTTCTGGCATAGGATGTTGCGGGTTCGAGAAAAATGCGAGGTGCGTGACTGTTAGAGATATTCATTTTGATGCAAAGTCCGTGCTGAATTGAAACTGTGAAAAAGTCGGTAAAGTTTCTTGTATATTCGTTTGAAAGGCTGTTAACCGCGGGTCGCTATGGATGCAAATTTGATACTTGTTTTATCTTGCCCCTCTAATTTTGATAGGGTAGTTCGGAATGGCAACCGCGTGTACACTTGTGGTTCCGTAAGCGCGCGCGTATTTCCGTCCTTTCAAGCGATATATATATATATATATATATATATATATATATATATATATATATATATATATATATATATATCCAGCATAGGCGCAAGCTCTCTCTCGGGAGATATGTGGAGTAAGTTCTACTCCTACTAACGAGGCACTAGGCTCAAGCACGACTTCTCTTCAGGGGACACCCCGCATAAGCGCGACTTCTCTTCAGGGAGATCCCCTGAGAACGCACGACTTCTCTTCACGGGGATACCCGGTGTCGCCATCGGACGGACTACGTTACATAACGGACTACTGTACATACCTTGAAAGCCGAAAATTAACCCTGCTAAAGCGTATATAAGACCTACGGTTTAGCGTTGGCCGGCAAACCTGCCTGATGCGTCGAGTCGCCTAGCTGCATGGTACGTATAAGAAACTGTAGACTATTTTTATTTTAATTTCACGCCATTCATGTGCTCTTGTTGCAGCGTTTGAGTTACACTTGAGCGTTCACAGCGAGTATACCAGGAGCTGCCGGCTGTCTCTCAGTTCATGTCAACCGAATAACATCATGCTGGGACCGCTGGGAGCAACTGCTCAAACGGTCTTGTGCTCTGGGGGTAGGTGCATGCTTTTGGATTAATTGATGTTTCCTAGTTCTTATATATATATATATATA
>QQSS02234301.1:0-10085 GCA_003687565.2 Craspedacusta sowerbii | reverse complement strand
AATTGTGATTTGAAACTAGTTTTATGCCATTGGATGTACATCGCTTGCTTGAGTTTCGTTTGGAAGTCTGTGGCAGCATGATCTAAAACAGAAAAACAATTGGCAAAACATGATTGTTTACAGTTACGATCCTTAAGGTGTTTCCAAACGTGTGACGCCAGATCTTTTCCTAAATGGTCTTGTATTCTGCTGTTAAAATGTCTAGAGGTTTCTTCAATATAGCCAGCATTACAGCTGGCACAAGTAAATTTATAAATAACACCAGAGCTACGACTTTTAGGAAAATTATCTTAAGTATGTAAGTAGGAACTAACCTTAAGGGACGAAAAGACAAGTTTAAGGTGAATGCCCTTGCAGTATGTATCAATTAACATACGAAGCTTTTCATGAGTAGTACTTGACGTGAATCCAACATAGGGAAGTTTAAAAAAACGCACACTGCAATCCTTAATATTCGCTACCGCTGACCTCAATCTTGTTGACACCCGGAAAGATTTTTCTCTCTATCTCTTTAAGTCTCTCTCCTCTCTCTCTCTGTCCCTCTCTCTCTCTCTCTCTCTTTCTCCCTCTCTCACACTCCCTCCATCTATTTCTCTCTATTTCTCTTACTTAACAAGACCACGCTCCAAAAAACTGTGTTTAAGCCTGACGTTCGTTCTTATCGCCCTGAGCTCCGCAGTTCGTTGCAGAGCTTTGCAGCAACTCTTCTTCGTTACGAAGGCTGATACCGGTTCCCCCGAAATGAACCGGAAATCCCAGTTTGCGTCAGGGACAATAAACAAGGTTTCGCTCTCCCCCCAGCGGTCAAAACATCGAGGGAAGAAGAAATGTTACTGACTTGTATATGGGTGTCCGTAGCTTGCTTATAGTTGTGATGTTTTCTTAAATTCTTATGGTGGTAAAGAATTCGATGCGAATGCAGATCCTCTGACGAGCACGCGTGCTTTCCTTCAAGCCGCTTCGTTTCTGCATACCATGAGTAAGGATAACGGTCATGATGGAGAAAAAGACCACGCTTCAGTCAAGAAAGCCGGTACCAGGTAACGATTTCTTCGTTCTTGTGCTTGTAGAGGGTGTTAATTTGACTAATTGTTATGTCTTTCTCTTTAATGCTTGGACTTGATGGTAATTTGAAAAAGTGTCTGTTGCGGACTTTCAATATGGTAGTAGTTGTTTTCCTTCATGCCCTAGCCTGCTACTAGCGTTGAGTATTGAATATTTTCGAAAATGCCTATGTGATTTATGGTTACTTAAATTATTCGTACGTTGTAAAATCAGAGAAGAATATTTGGTTGAGTATTTTCTCCTCTAACCTAATGCAAGGGTGGCATTGGGACCACTGATAACATGATTAGTAGTATTAAGGAGTTTTTTTTTGCTAATCCTATTTCTTTTTTCCCATTTGCTTGTATTTTGTGTGCTTTTGAATGTGTTTTTTTTGGGGGTTATTGAAGCTTCTGATCTTCTATGTTCTTTTATGGACGAGTGCCAGTATGGCATATGTCCCTATTTGTTTTTCTTTCTACTCCTTCTACTCTATTGATTTTAAACTCTTGCTTCTGATAATATCCTATGTACAACATTATCAGACTACACTAGCTAGAAAGACGAGAGCCCTATATTTTTGTAGTATCTCATCACGTCGTTGAACGCCTAAGATTCTTGAGCATCAAAGGGATTTTGAAATGGCATTCTTATTATTCATTTATATTAACGCAACCTCTTAGTGGTCATTGCTCAGAATATCATTTGGTATTGGTCCACCTGGTCAAGTGGTACCTATTAAGTTCTTGTCTGAGGCACGTAATTTTAGCAGTTTTTTTGAAGTGCATCGCAACCCTTAGGGCCATTGTATTGATGGCTGGGTTTGGTGCATGATGTAATGGGTTAAAACTTAAGCTGTGGCTGCAAATGAAGAGTGCCCATCTAGCCAAGGAGCAAACACCTGTAAAAGGACTTGGTTTAACAAAAGTCAAGAGGTAACCGAATTTAAATTGAAGCAGTCTGCATTTAAAATAGAATGATAAAACCCTTTGGTTAAAATCTAATGAGCTCCGTACCCTTGTTTGGTTTTGGTGCAATGTAAATAAAATGATGTACAAAGTAACTGCTATAAGAATAAGCAGATTAAGAACTAAGTATAAGATAAACCATTTGGGCTGAAAATACCAATTACTGGTCAAAATCAGGTAGCTGGGCTTTTCTAAGTAGATGAACCAAAAATATTTGCAAACGTATTTGTAGGCCTTATTTCTATCTTCTTTTTCAAACTGGGAGTTTGGAGAGCTAACTGATCTATAAAAAGTGCATCTTTTATTGGATGGAAACTTGTAAGTCTGAAGGTTTGGAGCAAGGGATGTGAGGATATTGAGTGGGGTAAGGCAGGAAATGTGTGGGATTGTATTATTTTTTGTATTCTCCAAACTGGTCTTGTCGAATAATTTATTAATGAGATAACACCAAGAGTACTTTTGGGAATGTTTGGTGTGAAAGGTGCTAGTGTGTTTGATATTGTTTAACTTTCATTTTACGATGGCTGAAGAATTTTAAAAATTGATACTTCTGTGGGATTTTCTTTTAATTATGTCCATGTGAACCAGCATATTTGGATCCACTTAGGCTTTGTACCTCAGCCACAAGATTTAGTATGTACTTATGCAATTATGAGTAGTTGCTAGAAAGGCAAGATGCCACAACATAAAAATAAATCATTTGCACCATGTTTCTGGTGTGCCTTTAAAATAGTGAGACATGAACTTGTTATTTTATTTCCTGCTCACTTTACCGAGTCTTTTGATCTTCTTGAATTTTAAAGCAATCCTACCTTTAAAAGGATGTAGGATTCAGGGCAGTTCTGAACATTTGGCAAGGTTGTACATGTTGAAAAATCTCTTCAGAAAGGCTTAACAAGATGTCATTCCCAAATTTGTTGTGTTTTTTTTTTTATTGTCTAGGATATTTGACTGCCACATTGAACTGCAAGCTTTCTAACCCCTTTTTGTTGTCTTGAGCAGAGTAATTAGACATCTGAAGTTGCTTTGCGGGGGAATCTTATTGAATTTACCTGCTTGCAGCTTGTAAAGATCTGATCAAATACCAGTTTTTCTGATTTGTGGGCATCCTGTTACATTCTGTTTGCCTTGAAACTTGATTGCATGCAGTTAGCAGTGCCGGCATGGTCGTAAATTTAGTCATGAAGCCCATGGGTCCATTGTGGATAATCTTGCTCTCTGTTTGTGTGTAGCCCTTAGAAATTAAACGTCTGTGGAATGCGCATGGTTAGTCAGAGTGCGGTAGCTGTTAGGTTAACATTTAAATTTCACAGGCTGCACAGGCAGCTTGTTTTAGGTTTATCATGGTTAGCTGTTTGGCAACGTTTTTTGTTGAGACCCTTAACTTAATTTGCTATCAAATGGTCTTCCTTCTGTGGGGATTTAGGCTGAAACTATGGCCTTAAATGTAAACATCTGGCTGCCTAAACATTCTCCAGCTTTTCATTTGCTTAGGGTGAAATTTATGCTAACAAAGTATATTTATGTCTTAGACTGTTGGTTGAGGTGATCATCTTCTATCCATTTTCGATAATGTTGTCTAGTTGCACATGCAAGCACGAACGTTTGTGAGATTCCTCTACAATATTCTGACAAGGGGCTGGTTCTCATTTAAAGTGTATATTTCTTATAGAAGAGGCTTCTTTAAGGTTGAAAGTGACTATGTTAGCACTTAATGTAGTTTGTTTGGCTCAATAGCTACTTCCATTACTGTAATGTGTTATTTTTATTTAGGGTATTTAAGAAGTCCACTCCAAATGGAAAAGTAAGGTTTTTATACACTAGCATTGTTTGGTAATGATTAGAATTGTAATGATTTTTTTTTGTCTCACATTTTTCGTTTCAGGGGCCTTGATTATTCCAAGTCTTGTATACTAAGATTATGTCTGTGTGCATAGGCACTTCTATAAATTTGGTTTTGATTAAATATCTAAATTCTTCACCTAGACACGGAATTTTGTGTTGGTAAAAATTATTTATCGTTCCCTCATTGTGCAGAACTGGCTGTAAAATAGCTATGGTCTTTTCGTTCCAGGTGACTGTGTATATTGGAAAGCGCGATTTTTATGATCACTTAGAGTATTGTGAACCAGTAGATGGAGTTGTTCTTGTTGATCCAGATCATGTCAAGGACGGGAAGAAAGGTATCCAAAAGCACACCGCATTTTCGAAAATTATTCTACTCATTTAGAAATGCAGATGCATGTGTGTGTGTGTGTGAATAGCTTTTGTCTTCATGTCTGCCTCTGCATTTATGTGATGTTTGTATGTCAAGTAAGAGTTGGCAGCCATATTTTGTTGGTCTTTGGCATGGCTAAGTATGGTCGGAAATTTTAATCTCCCGTTCATATTCCTTTGTAGTGTTTTGTCATGTCCTGGCTGCATTTCGATACGGGCGAGAGGACTTGGATGTACTTGGCTTGACCTTTAGAAAAGATCTGTTTTTAGTAAGCAATGATATAGTTAAAAGAAACGCACTATGAAACGAACAGTCATGTCGAGATTGTGTTCTTATTTGATTGGAAGCTATTTGAATTTGTTATATATATGTATTTTGCCAATATACAATTTTGCCACGACACATTCTGTAGACCTCGGCACCACTAGCTATTCTAGGCATGGTGCCTCGGATGAAGCCATCTGGGACATCGCATTGTTTAGTCAAACTTTCACGACCTGGCATTGCACACGTCACCTCTAAGGCTTTATCGACTCCGTCATATCCGTTCATACTTACTCCTGTAATTAGGCCGCAGAGTGGTACTCATTTTAACGACCCCGAGGCATGTATGCCGGAGTCGAGCACGGTCGGACAGGGGTGTAAACCCTTGTCGCTCGAAGGTCTCGCTTGGGAGAAGAGCGCGTTATCCACTCGGCCACGCGGCTTTATATAATCATAAAATTTTTTTTTTTGAAACATCACTACATATTTTTTTACAAACTATGGTCGTTAACTAAATTACAGATAGGGAAGACAGTTCGCTTCCGGATAGTTCATCCTGCAACAACTTTTCTGAGATTTTCAGACAAACTTTGATATTTTGGGATCAATCCAGGACTTGTTTCTTATACAGTATATGTAGAAACTGGCCCGCATGGCAACTTCCGACATTCTGCTCATGACTCGATCAACGTTACAGCCAAGATCTTTCTGTACTGCTTGAACCTGTTATCCTATCGCGCGATGAAACCCACGGTAGAGACCTCTACTGGTATATCTTGGAAGTCCGTACAGGGTAATAGAAGTTGGGACCGCAGATTCTTTTATCTATTAGTTTTATAAGGTCTAGCTGTCTGCGTATTGGTTTCGAACGGGACCGTTAATTCTACTACCGTAATTTTGTCTTGAAATTCTACGATGAGATCGGGTACCAAGGACGAGAATATCTCTGATGTATGTGGCAAACCAGAACAAAGCAGGTCAGGATACAGCTTGATGTTTTCGTTCCTTAAATGGACAATAGTGAGGAGTGCGGAGTTATGTCGCCACAAAGAGCGCTCTAATGCATACTTGCCAAATGAAAAAAACCTGAACTGAAGTTGCTTCTGAAGAACCCCACGGAGCTCGCATTTTCCATCAGATTGGCCCCAGCGCTTTAAGTTCGATGAATTTGCAAGACTGAATATAAGGGCTTTTTGACAAAAGCACGCTATATTGCCTGGAAGCCGAAAGACCACTAGTTGCCAAGTTTGTAGCGTTTTTTTGGTGGATACTTTTTGGACGTGCGAGATGATTGCACGTTGCTATTTGAGCCTGTCAAACGCAACCTTTTTCTCTTGCGTGCTTTGCTATCTGACAATTTGTTTTGTCTCTGCCTTGACCAAGGATTATTTGTTGATGGTCCTGGTAACCCTGTCTACAATTTGATCTTCTGTAGAATCTTTACTTGATGTCAGCGAGTAAGTAATGTCTTGTTCAGCATTACTTGCTGTCATAAAAATCTGCCGAACTTAGACTTCTCATTCGCGATACACGTCAGTTACACGGATGAAATTGAGGCCTAACTTGCTGACGGGGAAAGAATAATGAGTAATGTTCCCGCCTATAGGAATTTGCAGCCATTTTTCCAGTGCTCTTGGCAACTCTTTGGCAAAGTTTTGCTTCACCAATGTGCTTGTTAGATCGTAAATTGAAAAACGCGAACGTAGCCTTGAATATACATAATGATGCACAATCTTTATTTTTTGGAGTGGCTTCATAGGCATCAGATCTAGTTTTGCCAGGAACTGCGTAGCATCGGAGACTAGGTCAGCCATCACTGCGTCACAGTTCATGGTGAAGTTGAATTGCTTTTCAAGATACGTAAAACTTTCGCCATCGGCTATTGCTGGTACTCTTTGATTAGAGATTTTGATAATGGGTTGATATTGTGTAGCGCGCGATGCACACTTCCTGATACCAAATGTATGGCATTTGTCAAAACGTATGTTCAAGTCGGCCCAGGTCGACCGCTTTGAAAGTACGTAGCAATAGAAACTTGGTAGTTTCCTTACAAGCTACTAATGAGGCCGCAAATTTCGGGTGGGACATGGTGGTACCGAAGGATTGCATTCAGCAGGCTGTGGTTAACTTCACCGAACGCATTTCGCAAACCCAATAGAGTTACTATCAAGTATCGCTGTTTCTATCTAGCGTTGTTGATAATGAAAGACATTGTTTCCGTATGCTCCATGGTACCAGGGATATCCGACCAGAAGCCCTTTTGGTAATTGCTCTCAATATAGTTGTTTTCGTTCAGAAACTTGAATAACCTATTGCGTATTATGGAGGTATAAATTTTCGAAAGCACCAGTTCTGATGTGATAGGTCTGGAATTTTCTAGGTTGTTTGCGAGGCTCTTTTATGCACTAATACAGTAATTCCGTCCTTCCACGTGTTAGGAAGAAATTTTAGCTCCCAAAATTGTACTAATATTTGCCGTAGCTAGATCTGCAGTGCTGGACAATGTTTCATCGGAATAATAATCATGTGGTCTAATGGGCAAGGTGAGCCACTGGACTTAATTTTCCGCATTGTAGATGTAACTTCTTTGTATGTTGGTGCTCTTAAGTCAAAGGCCACTGTTGGACTCGCCATGGGATTTAACCAGGAAGGCAGATTGAATTTCTTATTGTAGTAACCCCAAAATTCTAATCTATGTCGGCCTGGTGATCCCTAAACTGATGATAATCTCGGTTTCCCATCTTAGAGCGTAGCAATTTAGCAATAAATGCAGGGCAAATGGTGCAGATTTTAACGGTTCAAGTTTTTTCTTCAACTGCGATTTTGTTAGATGGTTATAGCTCGAATATTTTCCAGAGCTGCTATTACTAATCGTTCCGTAGCGCTCTGAGAAGAAGTTAGATATCATACTTTGCATTTTCCTGATAGAATCGTCAGGGTTTGTAATCTTGCCAGAAAAGTCAATGTTATTTTTAAAATAATCGTTGGCTAACGCCCACCCCCGTTTGGACCCCGGCAGTTTTACCCCAGGCAAAGTACTACCCACGGGCCTCTCACAGGCACTCGCACTTGATGGCCTGTCTTCTTTAAAATCGTCTTCTGAACGTTCTGCTGCCGTCTGCCCCTCAGTCAAGTCGCCAAAGTCTTCCACATCCTGCACGCAGCAAGTTCTCCGATGCATTCTTAATGCGTGGTAAGACTTACCCTTACGTCCACAATAGCAAACGAACATTTGATCGTCCTTGGTTTCAGCTTGTATAGCCGGCTCTCTCGGATGATTTCTAGCACGCGGTTGATTATTTGACGCAATCAAATTTCCCGGCTTATCGATCAACCAATCGACCAATGACGTTTCAGGAAAATTAGCATGATAGTAATGATAATAATAAAAATATTTTTTTTAAACTTCATATATTTTCATTTTATTACGACGCATTTGTATACCTTGGCACCACTCTCTTTTTCTATGCATGGTGCCTCGGATGATGGTCTTTTTATTGACCATTGCTCTCGGTAGTGTAAACCCTTAAGGCCTGGCAGTGCACACGTCACCTCACAGGCTTATCCACAGACTAATCCGTTCGTAATTACTTGCGTAATTACGCCGCCGAACGGTACTCATTTTAGCGAGCCATTTTCGTTGGGATGTATGCCCGAGTCGAGCAAGGGCGGACCGGGGTTTGAACACGCGCCGCTCATGAAGGACTTGTTTGCAAGACGAGCGCGTTATCCACTTGGCCACGCGGCCATAATAATAAATTTTTTTTTAAACTTCATATATATTTTTTCATGTTATTACGGCACATTCAGTAGACCTCGGCACCACCCACTTATTCTAGGCATGGTGCCGTGGATGACGTCCTTTTGGACATCGCTCGCAGTACTTTAAACCTTTACAGCCTGGCAGTGCGCACGTCACATCACAGGTTTCTTCGACTAATCCATAATAATAATAATAATAATAGTAATAATAATAATAATAATAATAATAATGATAATAATAATAATAATAATAATAATAATAATAATAATAATAATAATAACAATAATAGTAAACAATAATAGTAATAGTAAACAATAATAGTAATAATAATAATGAGAATTTTTTTAAATTTATATGTTTTCATTTTTTTTCCCGACGCGTTTGGTAGACTTTGGTACCACTAAATATTATGGGCATGGTGCGTCGGATGATGTCTATTAAAACATCGGCAGAGAGTTTTTCAAGTTTCTTATACCGAAGTTTTATATATAGAGCGAGGCATACTCTATAGGGCGCTTTGCCAGTTTTTGGTGGATCTAGACAGTACGGAATTCCATGTTGCTTTGAGTACTACAGATTGACATGAGAGTTTGGTTACGATCCGGTTCTCAGTTTTCTTTCTAGCCTCCTTGATGACTTGTTTTGTTGAGTTGTACTGGTCAACTGAATTTTTTCCCACAGCTGGTTAACTTGCATAGCAACTACGTCTTTGTTTTTAGAGTTCTTCTGTCTGCTTCTATACGTAATTTGCCATATTAGAAATCTAGTCTGAAGGCAGCGCGATGTTCAATCCATGTTTCCTTTGCTTTAGAGGTGCATCGCTGATTTTTCCGCTCCCGGAAATATTCGGGTAGTATCGAAGACTGCTGCTAACTCCTGTATCCAAATCCTGCTTAACCCAAGTTAGGTTAACATGTGATACAGTTAGGTCAACATGTGATACAGTTAGGTCCCAGCTGATTTTGGCTAGAACGAACTTTTGATAAAGGAGAATTTTATATGCTCTATTGGAGGTCCATTGTGGTGGTCAATTATGTATCAGTTTGCTCCAAAAATTTCGTTTTATGCTTGTCACTAGTCATCCTGAAATTGAAGGTTTTGTCGAGATTGATTCACGATTTGACAAATCATCATGACAAATATTCATCAATTTCCAATAGAGGTGGCTATAATTGCTTCATAAAGCTCCCAAGCTTCCTCATTCCAAATGTAGAACACTTGTCCACACGAATGCTCATTTTGCTCCATGAGCGCCACCTCAAGAAAGCGTTTAGCAAAACCTTATTACCGACCGCGAGACTCGATATTGCACCTCCGTCGAAGCCTGTGATGTGACGTGCGCACTGCCAGGCTATAAACGTTTAAACTACGGAGAGCGATGGTCAAAAGGCCATCATCCGAGGCACCATGCCTAGAATAGTGAGAAGTGCTGAGGTATTCTAAATGTTTCGTAATAAAATGAAAAAATGGATGAAGTTAAAAAACAATTATTTTTATATTTTTTAACAATTATTTCGGCAATCCAACATAGCCGAAACGTCATAACCCTGATAATCTGTATTTTACTATGTTACAGTGCATGTAATCGTGTATTTCTCTGTAATTTGGTTGTAGGCAAGAAAGCAAGTATACCCGCCTGATCTTGCAGAAGCCGATCAGCAGCCTCTGACCCGTTTGCAAGAAAGGCTGATTAAAAAACTTGGGAAAAACTCCTACCCTTTTAAGTTCACAGTAAGTTCATGCGTTTGCGTTATTTATCTATCTATCTATTTATCTATCTATCTATCTATCTATCTATCTATCTATCTATCTATCTATCTATCTATCT
>QQSS02234290.1:0-10086 GCA_003687565.2 Craspedacusta sowerbii | reverse complement strand
AATGAGGCACGCGTTTTTTTTCGCGTCAACCGCGCGCGGTGTGACCCCACATGCGGCGAGCTTCACGCGAAAATTTCCGCGCGGCGCGCACCGCGCGCAGTGTGACCCCCCCTTAAGAAGAAATCAGCTTTGCGTGCGCACGTACAAAATTTCATCCCTTAACGCATACTACAAACAACACCTCATGGCGGTGAAATTCTTTTAACCACTCTACTTGGCGAAGGATTTAGCTAATAGGAATCTACAAGTGCAGCCATGGGCCACTGAGAAACAGCGTTCGTCGTTCAAAATGATTCTCTGAAAATGTAAGTTCGGCAAGACATGCTTTTTGGCTCGAGTTGAAATTTAACTGGGATTATACGATGGCATTTGGACCCAACAAAGCTAGCATACAACACGCACGTACGCAGGCACGCACATACACACACACACACACACACACATACACACACACACGCACACACACGCACACACACACACATACACCTACACATACACATACATACAAATACATATCAATGCAGGCACATACACATGGTCAGAGCATTTCAGAACCAAATTACGTTTAAGAAACGATTGGAAAAGATTGCGAGTCTGCTTTAAGTAGACATCTGATCACGTCCTGCATCAAATTGGTAATTTTACCTATACTTGCACTCATTTTAAAAAGGTGAGTATGCTTATAATGGTTTGTGCGGAACTTTTAAGTCTTTAGAGTCTTCAAACGGATTCACGCCTTTTAGTTTAGATGCAGGAAAGCTAAACCATGCCATAAATAAGGAGTTCTTTCTAGTACTCTAGTATTCTAATACTCTATTATATAATACTCTATAGTATATAATACTCTATATTATATCTCTATATAATACTATAAAATATAATACTCTATATTATATCTCTATATAATACTCTATACTATATAATACTCTATAGTATTCTAGTACTCTACTGCAAGCCGTGAGAATCGTGACTGCTTTGCAGCATTGTCGTGAGTCACTTGCATTGAAGTTATCCTTATGCGTAATAATTTTTAAGCGCACGTACTTCAACCTTTGCGATGGCTTGTGTGGTGCAGGATGCAGCATTCGTTTTTATCGAAAGGCTTAACTGACTCTGGTAAGTCACACAGTGAACAATATATAAACTAAATTTGTGTTTGGAGCTACAAGAACTTCCCCTTTAATGAAGACAATTTCCGGCTTAAACAACGGAATAATATACCTCCGATCAACTAGGATACAAACTGATTCACATATTGGCAAGTCTTGTAGCGCACTTGGCATCAAACAAAAAGTTGCCTTTTCCCTTGCGTAAGGCAGGTACAACCAAACATGCATAAGGAAAGCCCATGCTATCAACAAGATCAGCTATGTGGATTGTGGCCTGTTAATGGTGAAGCTTTCGACAGCGGGGTTTCCTTGTACATTGCAGTGGAAATTATACCGAGGTGCGACCATTTGGCGCGAAAACTAAGCCGGTTTGGTTCTAAATTCAAAATGGTTCTAAATGGTGAAGTGTGGTGGTAACCGTAGCAGTCGATGCTTAACCTGTTTAATTTCCGGGATTCGCATTTTCTACTTAATTCCTCTTATGCGGCACGGTCTTTATTTCATTAGACAATATAGTATGTGGTTTTCGAAGTTCTTGTTCAAGTATTCTTTATGTATGTATGTAATATTAAGCGATCGAAGAAGTCAGCCGATTAGGGCATTGCAACCCCATCAAGTAGAAAATGTTAAATAATATATACATTATAACGAGCATCGCCGAATGCTGATTTAAAGCAAGCATCAAATGACAAAATTAGGCTACTGGAAAGAATATCTGGCCAGAGAAGGGAATATAACCTATAAATTGCAAGCATAAAGCAAGAAACTTTAACCTTGTAAGCAAACCATAAGGAAGAAGGAATTTTTAACTTAAGTGCAGTGTGTGAACCACATATAAGGGTCTTCTATAATGGTAGCTTACTAGAATTATAGATGATAGATGTGATAATAGATGATTAGTGTGTCGAGAATCGTCATGAAGAAGTCACATTCAGACAGTCACAAGAAGGCACTCGGGCACTGCTTTATATCATCTGGTTAAAACATTTCCTTGCAAGTTGCTATTTTTGCAGCATATTTTTCGGCAGCAATATTTTGGCTTATCGAGTTTTTATTTTTTGAGTTTTTATAATTGTTTAATCTCTGCTTACTTTAAGTGTAACAGTTTTAAATGGGAGTGCTCATGTTGCTAGCACACTGACTTTGGCCTTATTAGTGACAGATTATTTAGTACCTTGTCAGCATTAGCAAGAATAGAGTTGGAAGTGTGCAGAACAAAGTATTGCAGAATTTCCAGTGTTTTCTGTGTAGAGGCCTTCCAAGATGGAAGTCTATGATGAGTCAACCCTTTCTGATTATGAGATTGTGCGCCAGCGCAATATTATTAAAAACTATGAGTTTATGAAAAGTTGTGGTAAGGATTTCTATTTTAAGGTGTTGCAGTAGATTTGATAACTTAAAAGCATTAGTGCAGCCTGCATGTTTTGATTTTGTGCTGCGATACAGCCTCTTAGAAGTGTAATGAATATGTGTGGTTCTAATCTGGGCCCTTATCTGGGCATATTCCATCCAATTGAAGTGCTTGTAGTTTATGATTTCCTTTCTGAAACTAGAAAGATGATTACATGCCTGATATGTCCATTGCTATATGTTATTACTTTTTATAACATACATTTATATTTACATGTTTAAATGCAAACCTAACTTTCGGGTTTAAAATTGCAATTCGAATTGCATCTAGCTGAGGGTTATCAATTGGGCTGGAATGTGATTCAACTATCATTTGTGATGGTAAAGGTGCTGTGCACAAGGTAGTGAAAATACTTCTTGAGGTGCTGTGCACAAGGTAGTGAAAATACTTCTAGGTGATCAAAGCGCACAGTGCTTTTCAAGGCAATCTGACCCTATTTCAAGGCAATCGATGTGCTCATTCTCTGAACGAATCTTAACGTTTGTAGATACTGACATCTTACAAGTAGTTTGCTGTTGGGTTCATAAGGAGAATGTTATTTGTATTATTTACTTGCCTGTCATTGCACAGGGCTGCCAGTGAAGCCATTAATTTATGTGAAATATCAGCCGCCATCCATTGAAGACTTATATGGATTTGAGAGTGACCAAAGCCACTCTGAAGCTGAGGATGAGGACTGGATGCCCACCTCGGATCACAGAATTCAATCCGATAAGGAAGGCATGTCCTTTCTCTAAATTTCTCTGTTGCATTTTTTTGGAAAATAGTTTAAGCAGTGTTTGTTTTCTTTTCAGAAAAAGTGATTGGTTGTTTTTTAGGAATTATTTGCAGGTATAGACATTGTTTAACTTATTCCTTTGGCATTACAATAATTAAACAACATTAGCCTTGGAGTTATGTAGTTGCAATTTTGTTGTAGTGGATATTGGTGTTACGCCTTTCTTGGATCTGACAATGTCTGAACGATAAGAAAGTTAATTTCTGCTCTTTATATGGAACTTGAAACTTACATATTGGCATGTCTAAAGATGAAGATGGTGAATCACCATTAGTGATGAAGATTTTATTCCCGATTTACCCTTCCATCCAAAAATCTGTCGCCTATAATCTTTATTGCGTTTTGCTTTTGAAGAAAAATTTTTTAACTTGTCAAAAGTTAATGATGGGGATTCTGTTCTATGCAGATATAAAGTGTTGCCTCAAAACTTTTTGATACCAGGGTGTTTTAATATATAGTCTTGTTTACCATACAAGCATGCAGTTGAGGCCGGATGTGGCTAGTTTTTACCAGTTGCTTGAAAAGTTTTGCACCATTATTGTGAAGTCAATCAATATTATCTTACTCTCAGCATCAATGTGCAGCAGCAACTGTTGTTATTACTGTCTGGACAAAAGAATTTTCTCAGTTTTGAATCCTCTGCAAATAAGAGTATCCCATTTTATTGCCTTTAGCTCATCTTACGACTGTCAAAAACCCTGTTAAATTCTTTGGACTGAAAAGGCAGGATCTTGGTGTCCCACAGGTAAGTATGCACACTGGCAGGTTAAAAGCTTATGTAGTCCTTGTTTAGAAGTTGCTTAAACGAGGTAAATGGACTAAGAAACCAGGTCTTTATGTTATTTGGGATGAGTTTTGTATTGGTATTTTGTCTATTTTGGAAGTTACGGATGAGTTCAATTGCTATTTAGTCTTGAAGAGGTCGACTCAATGTCTGCTGAGTATACTCTTGCTAATTCTGGGTCTGTTTATTATGTTTATATAAATTGTTCGCTTCTATGTGCATTACTTTTCTAGATGTGGGTACCTAAAAGGTGATACGATCTTGGAAATCTAACGGAAGTGATTAGTTGAAATCTCAACTTGACCAGAGTTTTTCTGAGCTTTTGAATATCGAGCTCCGTCTTTGTCTTGTGTGGATTGAAACTTAAGATTACCGCTAAAACTGCTTCTAGGTAAGCCCTTTACACTTAAAGCCCATAAAATCGTGCATGGTTCCGTCGTTCGGAGAGAATTCAAGCCGAAAATTTCGAAAATGCAAGCAAGCAGCGTCTTCCGACATGCCGTCCGAAGCAAAAACGCTCACCATTGCGTTAAGCAAGGGCGCCGGTCAGGATTTTATAGCTGAGGATGCCGACAGGAGAGCGCGCTATCCTCGGCGCAACGTGGCCAAGAAGAACTACAAAGAGGCAGAAGTGCCAGATGATGATCACTATATCTGTAAGTTTTCCGTTTTATTAAGCCGGACATATACTCATTCGTAATGAAAGCCTACGTTATGTAGATACATCAGGTAAGGCTTTATAGCAAAAGGAAAGATCAAAAACGCAACTTTGTCCATTATATACATTTCGACGCTTCTTGCGCCATGATCACTATCAAAGTTTTTCGAAGTAATGCAAACACTCCATTATATACAACAAGCAAACAATTAGAACGTCTCCAGAGGATACGATGTAACATCTTTATTAAGGCACGGTTTTAAGTGTTTTATAGTCAAAGTTTCCTCGATCAATAACTCCGAATTGGTTCTACCTCGGGCAAGCACTTTAACGTTTTCAAAGTTGCACTGGTGATTGTACTCAATCAAGTGTTTAGTAACCGCTGATGGTTTTTTGCGATCTAGATGTTCCTCAAACCTTTTTCCCAAGTGTCGTTTTGTTTTACCCACATAAAACGCCTCACAGTCTGTGCAGTGCACTCCGTACACTACATTTGACAACAACCTTCTAGGTATAGAATCTTTAATTTAAAACAGATCTGCGATGCAAAACGTGGTACGAAAAACTACGGAAACTCGAACGCTTTTTAAATTTAATTTGTCTTGGCCGTAGCAAAGGTTTTGGAAAGTCACCCAAAGTATGGTAAAACTAGCAAAACATCCTTTTTTGGAACTGTCACAACTTCTTCTTGTTTATGCAAATTTTTTTTTTTTTTTTTTTTTTTTTTTTGCGTTATATGGGTGACGAAGGACTTAATGACTGCGTCAAGGAGGCCTTCTGGAAACTGATTTTTTAAATAGTTTTTTTGTAATAACCTCACTATCATGGTTGAACAAGTCTACAGAAGAACAAACCTTGTCTCTCCCCGCGTCGCTGCATTGGTTGTTGAACATTACCGTCGTATTTTGAAGTACTGTTTGCGGAGTATATCTGGAGCATATGAGTATTTTGGATTGTTACAGTGATAGCGTCTTAATGGCGTCATTGCAATTTGCACCGCGCGAGTTTTAGCTGGTTAGTAGAAAGACCCATTAGTTGGTAGTGGTGTTTGCTAAATTAAATTATATCCTGACTTTGATGTGAAACGGGGAAACTTGTGTAAAGAAAAGAGACATTGAAAAGAACAGAATACGATCGCTGCAGCAGTTGTGCTTATTCTACAACGCAGTACTGTTCCAGTCGTGACGTCACCTGCTGGTCTAAGCTTACATATCTCACATGAATGCACCTTCTACTGTACATTCTACGGAATGATCTGTTTATAGTTTATGGTCGGAAGCCGTGCACCAATTTTATCCTCCGTAATGTTCAAATAGCTAGCCTTACGTACGTTTCGTCCCGGCCAAGGGGCTCGTCAGAGACCTTTCGTTGGAGTCTTAACTGGCCAAGCAACTGCTTAGAGTCCATTAAGAACTCTAAACCCCTGGAGACCTCGTGCGCTGTCTCACGAGAACTAATTTTGGCGTCTTTTTTTTTTTCAGATTGTGAGGAATGTGATGACTTCACCATGGGCGACTGCCCTCTCCACGAAGCCATCGTTCCGCTTCCGGACAACGCAAGCAGCGGTGGCCTGCGGGCGCGCGCTAGTCTACCTCTTGGCCTGGAGATCCGAACCAGCAACATTCCCGACGCCGGACTTGGCGCATTTGCTTCTGTCTCGTTTCCCAGTGGCACTGTATTTGGACCGTACGAAGGGAAGAAAATTCGACCGACCATCTCGAAGGAGGAGATTGACACCAGTTACATGTGGGAGGTTGGTATACTGCACTATTGATTGGCTTGCATAGCTCGACTTCGCTCTGATGTGGTCAGTAATCACGTTTACGAAACTATCAACTGCCTTGCGTGCATAGGGACGCAACCTCTGGAGACCTCGAGTGAACCGTCTCACGAGAACATAAGCTCTCAGGTAAACAGTTGCACGAGATCGACACAGTTTTAGCAGCCTGCCCCCAAATCACTAGACCATCTTTTAATTCTAAGAATTTTATTGTTAAGAATTTTTTGTTAACACTTCGAAGCTATAGAGGTTATTTAGACAGCAAGGCAAGGTAAACATTCAAGTTTTTAGTTGAGGTATAGCCCGATGTATGTTCTATTGATTGAGCCGCACAGTCTGTCTTACATCCATTTTGAGCAAACGATGCAGATCCATGCATTATTTTGTTTGAGCGTGAATCTTCAAACATATATATAGTTTGAAATTTTATATGTGATATATATATATATTTGTTTATTCAATTATTTATTTATTTATTTATATTGTTTAATATATAAATATTTTTGTGGGAGCAGGTTATGAAAGACGGGAAAATCTCGCACTACGTCGATGGTAAGGATGAGCAGTATGGAAACTGGATGCGCTATATCAACTGTTCCCGAACGGAAGTTGAGCAGAATCTAGTCGCGTTCCAGTATCATGGCGAGATATACTACCGCGCCTACAAGGACATCTGTCCAGGAGATGAGCTGATGGTCTGGTATGGCGACGATTACGCCAAAGACCTTGGTATCGACACAACGCAAGAGAAGTCAAACATTGCCGATCCAGCTTCAAGTAGGACTTCTATTTATTGTGCTATACTATGCTATTGTAATATATTATATTTTATTATTTTATATTGTATTATATCGTAATATATTATAATATATTATTATATTACATTATATTATTTTATTATTCTACTATTTATGCTATTGCCTGTTTAGATTCATTGTAAATGGCCCTTCATAAGGCTTTTTTGAGGATTAATTTCTCTTGGTTCTCGATCCATCCTATATATATACATAAATGAGCGGCCCGAATAAGTTCTTTGGCATCTAGCGTCCGATTTGACTGAGCCGTTTTGATAGTCGAATCGATAGTCGAGTCGGACTCTCCTTGAATGCTCAGAAGATTAAAGCAAAAGTCACGTGATACTCGCTTCACGAGTTAAAGGGGCACAAATGTAACTTTCGAACCAAGTCAAATAGCTTGGACTAGTTATTGACCCACATTTTTGAATGAAAGCAACATTAAACGGTATTAGAGAAAAAGCTTTTAAATGCCGTTGGTTTGCTGTCAAAACTTCGTTACTATGTGGGTCTAGTCACCTAACGGAGTTTGTACTTGACCCTATTTTGTTCTCACCTCTCCTATGGCTGCATTGTCTATCGCACAACCAATAAACCTCGTATTCCAGAAAGTCAGCCTCGTCATTATTTTGAAATTTAAGTATTATTAAACTTGAGGATACTATCAAGCTCAAACAATTTGAGTTGATTCATGACTGGAAAAATAGTAAGCTTTAACGCGTCATTGCACACTATTTTAGTTATAAGGCGGAAAAAAAATGCCTAAGACTGGGTGAAGCCACACACGTAATAATTCCTCGCGTAAAACTGAACGATATGGCAGCACTGACATAAAGCATAGAGGCTCCTGAATACATAACATGCTAATTGCAGTGATCCACTTATACAAGTACTTGTTCAAGAAATAAATAAAAGCATTTAATGCGTTTATAATAAAAGCATTATTTATTGCTTGCTCCTTATGACTAGAAAAGATCCCTTCTTACGAGTGCATGCCTTTAACACTCTTTACGTCCCCCTCTTTTTCATCCTTACCTCATCCTCATTGTCACCATGGTTCACTCCAGTTTTCACTTTCTTTCGTTTCAAG
Organism: Craspedacusta sowerbii; assembly: GCA_003687565.2. Taxonomy (NCBI): domain Eukaryota; kingdom Metazoa; phylum Cnidaria; class Hydrozoa; order Limnomedusae; family Olindiidae; genus Craspedacusta; species Craspedacusta sowerbii. The sequence goes on along the minus strand of QQSS02234290.1, from coordinate 1,682 downwards.
TGTGCTCGCTGGTAACTTGCAAGCCTAACTCGCGTTTTCCGAGTATTTAAATTCTTGAGTTTTTTCGTTTTCTTTTAAACGCCGGCAAATTTGAAGGTTATAGTGGCTGCTCCCTTCGTAATTACTTTTAGCTTTAAGGTGATGTTGTCTAGGGTCCCTATGTGATACATAACTTGTAAAAGTACTAGCCCCAAAAGCTATACACTACACTGCGGCCCATGCATTTCGCGACACATGTTCCGACCAGAAATGGCGGACCGTGTTATCCATTTGGGTTGCAAGGGCCATTTGTGTCGCTTGCAAATGCAAATTCAAAACCCGATCTTGAAGTTAATCGGTATTTCCATTAAAAATACATTATATATATACATTATATATATATATTCATTTATTTATTTATTTATTTATATAAGTATATATATTTATTTATTTATTTATTTATTTATATATATATATATACTTGAGACTCTTATATATATATACTAGCAAGACTCTTAGGTGGCGAGAGTCCAAGCCCCGGTCCGGCCTTGCTTTACTCAGGCATACATCCCTTCGGGGTCGTTGAAATGAGTACCGCTCAGCGGCGTAATTGCGCAAGTAATTACGGACAACTGGATTAGTCGGATAAGCAGTCTGTGCTATAGACATGGGCGTTTCAATATCTAATGCGTATATGATTTTTACTGAGAAGGTGCGGCCATGATAGCGAATGTTTTGTCAAATATTCTATTTGCTTTTTTGTGCAGGATCTTTCTTGTAGATCTCATACACAAGTGCTGGCGATGCGGGGAAGTGTTCTTGATGGTTTTGCTTCTTGTTCGACACAAGCTTTGGTGTCTAGGTTACACGAATGAAATGTTGAAAGGAGCGATTCCGAAAACTTCAGCTCCAAGCTTGGAAACGGATAAGTCGTGTAACTTGGAAAGGTGTTTTCCAATGCGGCTTTTTCCTCAGGCCGTTCGGGCTGCCACAGAAACTTTAAATAGATGCAGTTCAGAACGTCGCTTCAGTTGCCAGTACTGTTTTAAGACGTTCACTTGTTCTGCTGGTCTTCGTGTTCACTGCCTAAGAAAGCACGGGCTTGATAATACTATAGTCGGTGAAATTGGATCTCTTGCCAGTCCTATTCAAGCTTCAGAGAAGTTGACTACAGCATTTGAAGCTCGCTTAAGCGCCAGTAACGACTTGGCTGAGCTAAGGAAACTCTGCGAACTACGCGCCGACGAAAAGAAGCAAAAGTGTGACGTCTGCAACGAGAGATTCAGTGAACATTCTCGTCTAGTTACGCACATGCGCACTCATACAGGCGAGAAGCCGTTCGCATGTGACGTCTGCAACAAGAGATTTGCTCATAGTTCTAATCTAGTTCCGCACATGCGCACTCATACAGGCGAGAAGCCGTTCGCATGTGATGTATGCAACAAGAGATTCAGTGAACATTCTAATCTAGTTACGCACATGTGCACTCATACAGGCGAGAAGCCGTTTGCTTGTGACGTATGCAACAAGAGATTCAGTGAACATGCTAATCTAGTTAAACACATGCGCACTCATACAGGCGAGAAGCCGTTCGCTTGTGACGTATGCAACAAGAGATTTGCTCATAGTTCTGATCTAGTTAGGCACAGGCGCACTCATACAGACGAGCAGCCGTTTGCTTGTGCCGTATGCGATAAGAGATT
>QQSS02234279.1:0-10087 GCA_003687565.2 Craspedacusta sowerbii | reverse complement strand
ACATACATACATACATACATACATACATACATACATACATACATACATACATACATACATACATACATACATAGGTCTAATGGTCACTACAGGAACGTGACTTTCCAGATAAAAGAGCGCTTACCAACTCTTCGGCCATTTACGTATGTGCCATTGCGGCTTAAAGAAAGAATAGAAGTCAGTTCAGTCGGCAAACTGAACGCTGTTCAGCTAAACAACCTTCTAACCTAGGTACATCTTACGGCTTGCAGTCAAAATTAGTTAACATTGAAACGAAAGATCGGATACGGGAGTAGCTATCTTCTGAAAATAGTTCATCTGCTAAATTATGCTTAAGAATACCTCGCGAAGATAATTTGAAATTCTGAAAACCGCAATTCAAAGAGCTACGTACGTGAAGCAACTTGTTGCACTGCAGTTTCCGTCTTAAAAAATTTTAATTCCGTCCCTGCTAACTAGCCTCCTTTTGAGAGCAGCGGAAACGATAAGTTGCGGTCCCGACATCAAGTAAAAGCTTGAAGTTATTACAATATGCAGTGGAATCCAAGTTCAGAAGCGTCTTTCAACGTTCAAAATTTACGTTTATTGTTCCTCTTCTCATTGCAAATACCGTAGTTTTTGAACAATATAAACGTGTGACGAAACTTAACGCAATGCAAGAATTTAGAGTCAATGAAACTAAATCTCCTGCTAAAAAAAATGAAAGATAATATTAAGGGTGCTAATTAAAGAAATACCAAAGGAGTAGCTTCACTAGAGCTTCACAGCATAAACAAAGTCTGAGTTCCTAAAGGCTAATTTAACGTTTTGCTTACACATTATCTTATTTCCTTTACGCCTATGGCAAATTATGCAAATCCTTTACTAGAACAGGAGAAAACTAATTATTGCAAAGCCTAAACAAAATTTTTAGTTGCCCCAGCTCTCAAAGTGTCAGCCTAAGCTACATGATCATCCCTTTAAGAAGCTATAACCTAAATATTTTCATGCAAGAACCTGTACTGGGATAGTAGGAGATCATCAGTGCAAAGATCTAAAAAAATAATTTTAAACATCCATGATCATCTTCATCATTAGTTTTGACTCACTTTAGGGAAATGATAGCACTCACGCAAAAAGAACTCTAAAGAGGGAGACACCGACTACTGCTACCAATCAAAATACTTGATTACACTTCAGTAGGACTTACCTGAAATCTTTTATGTAAACTCTGTTTTCTTGCCTCTAAGACAATAAGAAACATATAGCAGTAATTAATATATTTTCAGAAGAAATGCAATGTCAGCATATACAAAATCATAAATTTCTTCTGCTAGCTATAATCTTGACCTCTGAGAAGCAAGGCTTGTCTTAACAATTAGAATCCAGGAAAACTAACAATCATCCATGAAAATCACCGAAACAAGCCAGTTTTGATGATAAAACTGATAAATAACCAACCTCATAGCTTATGGCACAATGTTTGCTGCTTAATTCAAGGTATGAATCAGGAAACATCGTCTTGGTGAATATGATGGGATTCGGCTCTGATTTGACAGAACGACCAAATGTGTAAGTATTCTTTGTCAGCTCTAAATACAAGATCTTACAAAAATAACATACTTATTATGTTAGTCTAACTAAAACTAGTGTCAGAATTAATAAAGCTAAGTTTGATCTAGGCCTCACTACTTGCCTACTTTTAGGAGGCATGTCTTCTTGGGATATAGAAATCCCCACACCCATTCCTCGGTATCTAAGTCATGCTCAAAATCTTCTGATGGTAGTTCCTGCTCACTTGCAGATTGCGTGGTTACAGAGCCATATGATGTTCCACTAGACTTTGATTGGTCAGATGAAGAAGATGATGATGTTATTTGCGATGAGGAACCACTTGAAGATGACTTATTGCTTTGTTGAAGCATTAAATGAGCCGACTCAGAAGAGGAATTATGAGGTGAAGCCATCTAAACATGATATATTATTTTCAAAAAATATCAAAACAAGTATGTACCCAAGCCAATAAAGCATATCTGAAACTTCAGAAGAAAACAGATTAAGTCACAAACGTGATGTATTTTCTATGAAGTGGCTGAAGGAAAAGGAATAATGAGAATACTGCAATAATATATTTTATGTAGTATATACTTTTACTAGAAGTCTACAAAGAAAACAAATAAGAAATTTAAAAAAATCTACATGTAAGCTAACATTGTAATTCTTAGCCAAGCATAAGCAAGCAGGCATCGTCAGCAACCTCTCAAAATAAGCTTTTACAAAGCCACAAATGCCCAATATACCTTTCATAATAGAAAAACTAGTAACTCTAAGCAAAGAACATATTGATACAAAATGTTACTCCTTCCGTCAAAACAAACTACAGATTGTTAGTATTTAATTCAACTAATTAATAGTCACAAACATAAAACCAACATCAAACCAACATAAGAAATGTTTTAGGCACATGTATAAAACTTCCACCCAGTTTAAAATTTAATCGCACTTGAATTTCAGGATGAATTAATAAGTTACTCGACTGCATTAGATCTCGAACACAAGGGGACAAGGGACAAGTGTTGGGGACAAGGAACAACTGCTAAAGAATACCTGAAAGCGCTGGCCGAAGCCACAGCAACAATAGTCTCAAACAGCAATTACTGGTAGTGCCAAATAAAAAAATAACAAATGCAAGTTTCGTCTTTACTCCACAATCTTGGGATACAAAAGGTTACAAAATTTTCGATCCCATGAACGCAAAAGTTGTTGGATCGCCTGAACCACATGGACATTTGCATTTGGCGCGGCGCGATGGGTATCTTTACAAACCGTGCTTTAACTAATGCTTAGGAATTCCTCACAAGTTTGTGACGTCGTGGCCTTCGTTACACAACGCTCCACATCTTTAACGATGGCCACGCTTCATCCCAAACTTTCTGATGAGCACTAGCTGCTTAAAATGCAGTTCATCTGAATTTGCAATAGATGAACAATTCTAGAACGCAGGATGGTGTCTATTCGCTAATAATAAGGTCGAGAATGAGTTCCTGGTAAGTCTTGGAAGGCACTTGTGATTCAGATACAACTATGAAGTTGGTCTGGTCAGGACCATCGAATGCGCGATGCCCATGCTAACATCGCACGCGAATACGAAATTGAATTGCAGCAAATTTCAAAATTCCTTAGATATTCCATTCCCTAAGCATCGTTAGCTTTCGTGGTCTAAAGTTAGGGTAACTAAACTCTCTCTCTAATCGATTCTATAGTACAGGAACATGAGGAAAAAATCTTTGGAGACTAGTGAAAGTCCAGACGGGTGACGCCAAGAGTTTACCGCACCGGGTGACACCAACCCTAGTGACGCCACTGAGCCTTCGTGTGTTGCCTTTGCTGACTTGAAAGCTGCTCTCGATTCAGTCGACCGAGACGCCTTGTGGAGAGCTGTGAAACTGGACGTACGCAGAGAACTCCACGAAGACACATCAGCTAGAGTCCGAGTGACCAGCAAACTCAGCGATACCTTCATGACTAGATCTGGAGTCCGGTGTGGAGCCATGAACGTCATCATGGATCACGTATCTGGCTCAATCGGACTGTCCGTGGATAGTAACCAGTTTACGTCTCTGGTCGACGCGGACGATGCCGCTCTACTTGTCGACCGCAAATCCAAGCCCTTCAATGCTCTTCAAGTCATGGATACGTCAGCTAAGAATGGCTTACAAAATTGTAAGATTCAGAGCCTGGAAAGTGACCAGTTACCCTCACGTTTTTCCCTTCAGACCAGACTACAGAAATGGTTGAGGACTTCTGATACCTCGGATCCATCTTTTCCTCTAATACAAAGTCACGTCAGAGACGATGAAACGTATTGATGTGGCCTGCCGCAGCTATGAATCTTAAAGCACATCTGGTCTCAGAACAACCTCAGTATGCTCACGAAGGTGCGTTAATACGCAACATGCATCCTTCCGCTTCTACTGTATGGCTGTGAGACATGAAGTCTAAAAAAGTGTCGCTAGGAGTCGTTCCATATGCGCTGTCAGCGACATCTGCCATCAGTCTGACATCTGCCATCAAGCGCACCAAACGCAGCCCTACGTACTAGCTGTCTAATGAGACATGGCATTGCCCCGTCTTCAGGCTGGAAAAGGCTTCAAGGGATGCCTACAAACACATGGGTGACCGAGGTGTGTCAAGATTGCAGTTTATCACCTTGTGAAGCATTCGAGGATGCACAAGATTGATCCCGACGGCGTGTGATCGCGACGGATCAATCGGTTACGCGTGAATGATGATCATGATGATGATGATGATCATTATGATGATGACGACGATGATGAGGAGCAAGAGGAGGAGGAGTACCTCAAGAAGCGCAAGGATATTAGAAGATCCTTTGTCGAAAAAGATATCCGACTTATAAAAAGTATTTGTTCAGTGGACATGATGTATGTAAGAACATATCTTGTTTCACTATGAAAAGCATGGTGTATTCACTTGCAACTTCACAAATTTCGCTTTCAGAAAAATGATGAAAGCGTTGATCGTCTTCCAGCAAGACTGCATTGTTCTAAAGAATAAATGACCTGGGAACATCATAGAGTTTTCCAGATTGTCCCAGAACCCGCAATTTCCTTGCTCTCCAGAGTAAGGGCGAAGGAAACACAAATCATCGATTGATCGCACAAAATCCACTGAGGTTCAGGTTAGGGTTAGTTTAATGATAGAAAATCAAGTCGCTAATGTCATGAGAGATGTTCCCGTCTTTATGCTCGACGAAGAGCCCTCCAAGAAGGAAAGAACGCATCCGCTCATGCTAGAGGTGCTGGTGTATCGACTAAATGTATGTTCTAAGTAAGGGCGTATGTATATACTAAAATCCCGAGATGTACCACGATTATTAGCCCTAGATGGACATTGTTACTATTCATAGCATGTCTTGGGGATACCAGATTAATGATAAACATTCTGAGACAGTACAAACATGCCAACCGCGGCTCGCTTAATTAGTGGACTATCCATGCTCCATCATGTAATGATAAGGCACATGTGTTTGAGTGTGTATGTATGGGTGTCCGTGTGTAAATGTGTGTGTGCGCGTGTGATTTTACCGACGCAAGCTTTGAAATGTTCGCTTCATGAATGGCAGTCCCGGCATAAACTGAAGAAACTCCAAAATAAATTTGCGCCAAGCGATGACAGATTTGCGCCGGTTCAAATTGATCTCCATCACAGTTTCTCTGAGCATTCCGCGGTGAAACACAAACATCGGATACAGGACTCTACTTCAAACGACCACTTGCTACTACTAGAAAAGAGCCAGGAGAGACTTGAGTCAAGGTTACATGAGATGAATCTCTATTAGAGACCCACACTAGTTAAACATGAAGCACATTACACGCACAAAAAAAAACTCACGTAGCTTTGTCAGAAACTGATTGCCATGAAAAGAGTTATGTAGCTATGCTCCTATAAATAGAGCAAATAACCCAATATTATCATACTGAACCAATGCTAAGAACATGGAATTGAAATGCCTAGTCATCGAGATGCAATAACGAAACGTTGGTCGCATACGAACTGAAATAGGCGGACTCCAAAGAGTGCTAGATTGACAAATAAATATTGCACATTAAATCTCATAAGGAAGGAATTTGAAAGATGAATAAGGAAGAACTAGAACCTTACTTATATTTCAATGAGCTGAAACAGAATGAGGCTAAATGAAAGTGAACTATGAACATCCACGGGCATTAAAGAATGAGGAAAAATAAAACTAGCCAGGAATTATGCAGTAGAATCACAAAGTAATCATGCAAATTTTGTAAAGCCTGGCAATCCGAACTTCCTGGAAGCAGAAACATTTGGGTGCTTAGATGAGACAGGAGCATAGAAAAGAAACAAATTCAAAACGCATTCCTCGATAACGTGCCCAAAGAGAGACCGGGCAGACGTCTGAGAAAACCAGACGTCAAAATGACCTAACAAATCACTAATCAGAATTACGTAACTGAATAAAAAACTTCAGAGAAGGATGCGTTCGAAGTTAAAATGCATCAAGTTCTTGGACAAATTTACTTATCCACGAATGAGAGCTCACACGACTTCACAAACATCCGATTGTCTCTCGCCACGAAGGATAAATGCATTGATAATTGTATAGACAAACAGATGCAAAACGACATACCGACAGAAAGGCAGGCAGACAGACAGAAAGTCAGCAAAGACAAACAGACACTCAACACAGCTGGAAAATGCATAAAGTATTTTCTTTTTTACAAAAATGATGAATGTTAATCAATAGTTCAGGCAGCTATCAACGTTTAGGAGGAAGATGCTAAAAAAAATCTGTCAAACCCACGCGAATATGCTTCACGAATTTGCAAACGCCTAAATTAAAAAACCCGCAACAACAAGAATAACAGACCCACCAGCGAGTCGGCAAAAAAAGAGTTTACGCAGCATTAGTTCTCAAATAAGTTTGAAAGCGCTTTTCGTAAATCTTTGGAGGTGCAAGAGATCGCCGACATAAGAAGCAATGAAATTAAGCATAGCTTCCCAAAATATCTAAAGCCGCGAGTTCGGGGAGTTTAAGGAAGCAAGCTTTTTCTTCAGCTTCTCAGCAATCGCGTGAACATCGTCATAGTGAGGCTGTGTAGCATCCTTGCACCGCTGAATGTAGGACTGGATTTTCGATGATATCTTTGGAGAGCCAGTTGCCATGACCTAAGAAAATTGAGTACGTGAAAAATGCGAGCACCACAACTTTGATGCAGCATGATACAGGACAAACTCAACAGCAGCACTAATTATACTGACTTGATCTCAGAAACAATTCCTAAAATGTCTTTTTCTAAACCAAAAAACAATCAAAAGTTTCTAGCAAAAGTATTCATAACATTCCCAATAATCAGACAGGATGCTTAGAGCCAAACATTAAAAACTCTCATAACCTCGAGTTGCGAAAATTCACATAAGGCCATTAAGTCAGCAATAGATATTTCATGACTGTGAATGTATGGCGTGTCCTTCAGAAAGTACTTCTCGATCATGTCTGCAGACTTGTCGAACAAATCATAGTACTTGTCGGCTGGGTCAGGTTCTTTCCCCAGCATCATGGGGAGAAGCACCTATTACAACATTACATATTAACTACAATTACACAAAAAAGTGTTGCCAGACATGCTAGAGGAAGACCTTATCCTTAAATGCAAAGTAAAATGTTATCATTTGCAAACCTGAAGATTTGAGAACCCAAATAATACCGTGACCTGTAGTACCTTAATACGGCTACTTACCTGTTTCTGGAAAATCATGGCAGCAGAAAATCTTAAATTTGAATGGTGCCATGCTAAATACTCATCAATTTTTGCTCTGTGTTGAGGGTCAGAAGGATACCAGTGGTCAGATACCTTACGAGTGTTGCACAGATACTTCAAAATAGCAACACTGCAATTAAAGCAAAAAAAAAAAAACAATGCAGTAACTTGCAATGACAGCACAGGTCCCACTCAACCCATTGAAAGTAAGCAGTAACACCCACCAACACCTGCAATCTACTTTTACGTTACCATTCTATATCGTAAGGCACAAGTATAACAGACACAATTTATGAAATCAATACTTTTCAAAATCCTGAAAAAAATCCTTTTACTAGAATCCCACCATCAGGAAGCCCATGCTATCTTCTTTATGTTCTCAAATATTTTTGCAGTTGACCTTCTACTAAATTTTTTTGTGGGAAAGCAAAATTCTTACCTCTCTATCAAACAAAATCCATTGTCATCAATTGCTGGGACCTTTCCAGATGGTGAGAGCTGCCTAAATGCATCACTACGATTCTGACCTGGAAACAAACATAAGGTCATTAGCTAGCTTCATTTCATAGTAGTAGATCTAAATTTTGTGACAATTCAAGTTCTACTTAAGTCAAAATATGAAAGAATCCTGGAAACTTTTTCATACTAACCTTTGACAATATCTGTCACCTTAGGTACAAAAGGTATAGCATTGCACTTAAGAAATAGAAGCACTGAACGACTTGGTTGTGACATTGCATCAAAATATAGTCGCAAAGCCATGGTTTCAGCTATGTTCTAAAAACAAGCAAATTTCATAGACAGCAAAACTACCTGATTAGTTTCCACATGCAAGATTCACAGATCTACATTCAAATGACCTGACGAATGTTCAAATGCAAGATCCATCAATCTCATGTCTAGGAATCCTAAATTTTGGGAGAAAATCATATTTTCCATTACTGGCATTATGTCATGCACCTTTGGCTGTGCAGCAAAACGCTTTTCCTTTACGCTGAGCCTCTGACTCTCAGAGTTCGAATTTTCATCTGGGTAACAATTTTCTTTTCAATAGACAATCCAATGATGCTAATTTATTATTTTTAGTGGCTTGGGATTTCATGAAGTCGCATCTGAGCTTGGGCAGATTAGGGACTTTTGCTACATTTTTCAGAAGTCTGCCTGACTACCTCAAGGCTTTTTAAGACTTGATATAGAATGAAACAACAGGTGCAATTAAAAATTGTTCCGCTTTGCAGGCTGTCTTCCATATCTAATAAAGGTCCACTATTTCTTTAGGTGTGTCTGTCCACTTTTATCTGCCCTGCATGTGCAGTGAACGCCTAATAAAGTGGTTTCTGCTAGTCTCGCCAACTGTTACAACAGTTTTGCTCTCATTGCACTTAAAGGATTTCTGAGACAAGCAAACGCTATCAATGCTAGATGATTAAAGGAAAAAACAGCAGTTTTCCCATGACATGGAGCAACAAGAAAATGCATTCCTATGCATCTTTGGATAGATTTTCGAGTGAATGACAAATGATTTTCAAGACAAATGATCTAATTATTCTGAGCTTAAAGAAGAATTGAAAATAGCTGCTGTCACTGCCCCGACCATCTACAAAAATCAAATCTGCTGAGCAAACAAGTAGCATAGGCCTACATCTTCAGCCATTACGACGACAGAAGTCTGAAAAAAGACATCCTTATCACAAAAGTGCCAATGACAAACTTCATTCTTAACTCTCAGTTCCACACAATTAATGTGAAGGCTGACCCTCTAACTGGATTCAGTGACTAGGTGCCAGAAACAGCAGATCCAGTCTTATGCTATTATGTATGACATTAATGTACTAGGTTATGTCATTAGGTGCGTCACATCACGCTTCTCTCAGACTACTGCCATCACAAGAACTACTCGTGAAGGAAAGATATTTAAAAAAAAAACACTAAAAAAGCGCAGGAAAATGTGTAGATATGAATAGCATTTGAGCTGTAAAGCAGGGACGCAGGTGTTGCTCAAAACTTGCGAAACGAGCTTTGCAGGTTGTTTGGTTGTGGCTGCTTGTGGCGTAGAATGTAGAATGGCAGTAGAACACAAATAAATAACCGGATAATAACCGTTTTTTTTTTTCTTTTACAAAACCTAAATGGCATCGAACGCAGCTACGCAAAAAGAGCTCTGGTATTCAACTAATAATGTCACAACCCATGTCTCAATGAAATTCCAAAGTAAACTTGTAATTCATACTCAAAAAGAGACAATTGAAAGCCTACAAGCACATACGACAACTCTGCAGGACGAAAGCGGTCCTCAAACGACTCAACGATGCATGACAGCATCCGCGCGAAGACACCACGGAAGAATACCTGGAAAATGGACGCCCCCGCAAGCCGCGCGAGAATGGGAAAAGCGAGGCTCACCAGTATAGCGCGACAAATTACTGCCCCTTATTTTTATGCGTATAACGATTTACAACATTCAATTGCAGATTCTCTCCTCAATAGGGGTTTCGTTTTACTTGATGTTCCCTACGATTATTTATGTTAAGTGCAATGTATGCTAAAATCCCTCGTGAAGGACAACAACAACAACAACAACAACAACAACAACAACAACAACAAACAACAACAAAGATTTATTTCCTCTATAAATGCTCCAAAAAAATAACATTACTTACATTCGAATTCGTAAAGACTCAGTTTGTGGTCGCCTTCATTTGTTCTTGCATGCTTACGTACATACATACATACATACATACATACATACATACATACATACATACATACATACATACATACATACATACAGCAGC
>QQSS02234268.1:0-10087 GCA_003687565.2 Craspedacusta sowerbii | reverse complement strand
AGTAGTAGTAGTAGTAGTAGTAGTAGTAGTAGTAGTAGTAGTAGTAGTAGTAGTAGTAGTAGTAGTATTAGTAGTATGGTGGTCACTTCTAGAATAGGTGCTGCCTACTTAGTGATCTCCTTCACTTTTCACGAAGCTTGTGTTTATCTTTATATTTAAAGATGCGTGTGATTAGTGGCAATAAATTAATTTGTTATTGTTGACGTTATTGTTGTTGATGTTGTTGTTGTTTCATAAATAACGTTACTAACGTAGTTACTTTGGAGTTATTTTAATTTGTCCGCTTACGCTACTTTCACAACTGGACTGAAACTGACTATATGCAAGGTCATACTTTAAACAGACATTATTCGCTTTAGAATGACTGATGAACGTCGAAACATTTTGCGAAGATTCAAAAGTGTTGTTATTTTTTTGCCACGTAGACAAAGAAATTGATTAACTTTTGGATTAGCGTAAAATGCTTAGGTCATGCACATTATGTGCTACACTTGTTTTGAACCTGTTAATTCCATATGCAATACCCTCCTCAGCTCGTAATGAAGGCTTAGATGAGTTGCTATCTCCAGTGCTCTTAACTATCAACTGATATCTAAATAATTGGTCAGCGTCTTCTAAAATGAATCACTATCATCTGCAAAGTGCTGTGTTCGTCCTGACGAGTGATTTTGACAGTAGTTAATGTATACTAGAAATAGTAGTAACATGGACCCGTACCAAACCCAGACCTCTACAGTGTTTGTTTGTGGATCAAAGTTGCTTGATTCTACAAACTGCTTCCTACATTTTCCATATGACATAAACCAACGTAAGCCGACTCCGCGAAAACCATAAACGTGTAGTTTACTCAATAGTAGCCAGTTATCACTTGTGGGAGGTGACCGTGTTCACAGGGTGCTCGCAGGACTAAATACATGCGCTGTTGACTAGAAGCAGGTCATTCGCGGTGCTAACAATACATATGAAAGTGCAGACACTCCTGCGAGAGAATGCCAAGCCATTGCTGGGCCGTACCTCTACCACAACGTTAGGAATTTATGGAAGTGTGCAAACAACTTCTTGCAACAGTTGAACTTGTAGTAAACAGGCAAGCAAAAGTAAGAGACAATTTCTGACCAGATAAAGTTCTTTTTCGTTTACAGAATCAAGTTACAACGGTGCCATCCCGATTTCAAGAGAAATGTAACTTAACAGAGCGTCTGGTAGGCCATCGAGCATACACCTGTGCGCCAGTAAAGATCGGGAGCAATCGAAGCGAAAGGGCGCCCTAGTGAAGAATCAGCACCAAGGAAATTAAAAAAAAAAAGGCTTGCATCGCAGGAGCATTCAATCAAGACAAATCGTTGCGAAGTTATGTGCTTAAACGAACTGTTAAGCGATCTGCGTGCAGCAACTTGGCAATCAAGACATGCGCAAGAAATCGAATTGGACCGAGCCTGGTAATAAATCCCTCCTCGGAGTCAATCATAACTTCTGAAGTGAACAGTTCCAGGTCATTCTTGATACGGCAAAGTCATTGAAGCAGGCAAAACCGTTACTGTGTTTAGCGATTCGATAGCTTAAGACATAAGAAAGCGTGAATTTAACACGCACCATTCATTCATTCTGCAGGGCTTTACTCATGTCCTGGAAGTACGGCAAAGAGACTTGGCAATCACATGACGACATACCGCAGAGGAAACTCCGGATGTGGCACTCTCCCTGCGTTCATGAACAAGCTGGCTTCAACAAAAAAGAACAAATCTCTTACAAAACCGCTAACGAAATCACTCAGCTTGGAGATGTGTGCAAAAAGTATGGTGTATATGAGGTCCTAGCTACGGGTATTTCGCCTCGGAGAAACATTTCGAGGGCGGTCGAAGTAAATAACATTCTGAAAACAAGCTGTAAAGAATAAGGCTTCACTTAAGCTGATAACGCTTTTAGCTTAGTTATACATTTTGACGATAATGTAGTTAGGTTGCCATGTAATGCTGGTCCTCAAGTAGCATATTGCTCTGGATCCTAAATCTCTTCGAGACAGGCCCACAGAATTTTGCAATAAATTTTTTTGCATTAGCTTGATTTTATCCTGCTTGCATGTAAATCTATACTTATAGTTTAATCTATACTTATCTATACTATAACTTAAGTGGTTGACAGAAGAGGATGGTCTCATTTAAAGGACAGGAGCACCCGAGTGCGCGTTTGGCCACGGCTAAACCCCCTGTTAGGATATCCGGACCAGCATCATTAAATAACGTTAAAAATATGCTTCCTTTCAAGCCCATTGATTGTACATCTGAATAAAAGCAGTCTAAGAAATAAGACGATTAACCGAAGGGTAATCATTAAAGAGACAGTACCGGACAAGCTCGAAGACACTCTTACTACTAGCTCACCCATCAGGAAGAACTGCCGTAAGAGGTTGGTGCATTTATCTTCATAAGAAAGGGCTGTTCGTTTTACGGAGAGGGCTTAGTTCGAACTATTTGAGCACTATGAAGGACTTTCATGGAGCTTTTCGTAAACAGGAAAAGATGTATTATCTTTTTAACTTATAGACCTCCTCGCAGCAGCTTTTAAAAATGAGCTCTTAACTTGAATGGTCAAAGTATTCAATAACTATGACCACAATAATTCTAATAAGAGACATTAAGATAGACCTAAGAAGAGCTGGGTGAGTCGCTTCAAATCCATTAGAATTTTTTGACGTCTTTAACTTCACTAACCTAAAGAAAGACAATACGTGCTCAAGATATAGGTTTATGTCTTCTGTTGATATCCTCACAAATCAACCCAAAAGCTTTCACAAATCAGCTGACTTATCTATAGGTTTAAAGAGGTATTTCGGTGCAAGTGACAAAGTTTGAAAACGTTTGCAAAGGTTTGCTTTCTTTCCCTTCTGTTAAATACTCCTTGTTAGAACTTTTCATATATAATAATAGATTTAGTCCAGATAACCAATGCATGGTCACCCGTGCGTTAGATGTCATGACGTCGGAAAAGAGAACACTGAAATGACCTGTACGTGCAATTTTGAGTTTCATTTAAATAGCTTTGCGTTTTCCTGAAGACACAACTAATGCTGAAGATCCTACGGAACAATTCCTCCCTACATGAGAGAGAGAGTTAATTTTTTATTTGAATTTTTAAGGAAAGAAAGAGAGAGAGAGAGAGTGAGAGAGAGAGAGAGAGAGAGTGAATGAGCGAGAGAGAGACAGAGAGAGAGTATATTTTTTCCTCTTTAAATAACTGCTTTGCAAGTTGCACTGCTGAGAAAATAAACTGAAAGATAAATCTTACTGATAGCGCTTGCAAAGAGTTATACTGTAAAATAACATTCGAGCATCTATATGAGATGGAGACATCCTCGTAGCCGGAACTAATCAGATCGGGGTGCCACCATTTTATAAGTAAACGCGACTTCAAGAGCAAGTTTAAGGTAGTTTATGGGACGACAGTAATAAGGCATGTCGGTAATCGAATTGCGCTCTCAGAAGTTCGATCACAGTTGCAAGGCGAAGGATTGTAACTCGGCAAGTCGACAGATATTTTTTTTCGGTGGCTTAGGTTTTTACCTAGCAATCTAATCTGTCAATTAATAAGTAGAAAATCAGGCAAAAGATGTCTCTAGAGATTTCGTCTCCTTACTACTGGCTTTCTGCAATCAGATTAAGTCGTAACGACGCAAGATGGACGTAATTCTTTTTTGGCCCAGAAGAAAAGGAGTTATAATTGTTGTGTGACATCGATAAAACGACGAGAGGCCATTTGTCTCGAGTAGATTCTTGTTGTTGTTGCCAACTTGTTCATAGACGAAATTATATTCAACATACTAATATTCAACATTATCTATACTCCGGCAGCCCAAAATTGAAAAATTAAAATAGAACATAGCACATTATGTTATACCTATTCCCCAGCAGCAAAACGCACATGAGTGAGGCCGACAAACTTTCTTTAGTAACTTTGTACTTATCAATAATGTCGTAAGAGTTGTCCTTAAAGCGGATTCTGGTTTGAGTGCTACTTGTAAACCGTAGTTTCGAGCATGTCCTCTGATCGCAACTAAGATCGGTATGCCTGGGACCCTATTCTATTTCTCGATTCCTATTTATAGATGGCATCTATTTTAAGATCCCTATCAGCTCTCTGCTTTTATTCCGTTGTTTCATTCCTTTGCCTTCTAGTCCCTCACAACATCCACTCTTCAATTTATCAATCACCATTTCTTTTCTAAGCAGTTGAAAGCAGTGACTCGTTTTAGGTCTTAGAATCGCATTTTATTTTGTTCCTATTTTTCTGATCGGTGACTGACACCTTGGAAACACATGAGTGGGTGTGCAAGTTAAATGGAAAGCAGTGATTTTTGCTTATTTTGAATTCTTTTTGTGATAATAGATACTTGAACTCAGTCGGGTGACGCCTCAATCCTATTAGCCACAGGCTAGCAATGATGTCTCCCTTCTCCAGCAAATGCGCTTGTATTTTATTCTTTATTTTATTCTATCTCCATTCTGGAGTTGCTTTTTATTTTGGTAGTTTCATCTTGGAGAACAAATATATGTTGTTGTTGTTGTTGTTGTTGTTGTTGTTGTTGTTGCAAGTAGACTAGGAACCATTTAAGATCTCTTTCATGTCTTATAAGGATTATTATTGGCAAGCCATTTGATAACAAAAGTCAAAGAAAATGCGGAAATCTTTTTCTTAAACATTTTTACTCCTTGGTCATTCTTGTGTGAAAGTGCAAGCCCTTAATGCCCCGTTCTTAATAGCACTACACACAAAAGCTTTTAATGTGATTGCTGTCTATGTTGATTGAAGGAAGGTGTAAATACAGCGTACCAAGCTCCAGGGAACGCAGTGGCATGACCTTATAAAGTGTACTGTACATTCAAGGTAACCAGTTTTCAAAACTCATCAGACCATCGCCGCTTCGGACGCGTTCTAGGCGTCTCTTAGCTTCACGGCTCCCTGTGGTTGAAGGTAGCTAATTAAGGTCAGGGGACACGGTGCTAAATATGCAGGCCCTTGCATGTGCATAAATATATGTTCCACAACTGTTGTGTATATTAAAAGCAGCTTATCCGTAATGAGCGTACATAATTACATTTTCTTAACAAAATAAATATCGGGTCTTTTGAGCTTTCTCGAGCTCTAATAGAGCGAAATAAAATAACATGCACCAAAGCCCTTCCTCCGGCTACGCGGTAACAATGCAGGGCAAAGGAGTGCAGGTCACTAGCAGAACACCTTAGGGATTACGGCACGGGCAACAGCAATAGCGCTTGACATTTGAAAGAGCTCGAAGGGGGAAGATTGCAGGCAAATCTGCTCGCGTTCCATTCTTGTCGGTAGCCTTTCTTGTATGGCCGGAAGATCTCGTGGGACTTTATCTACAAAAAACCGTCCTTGTGTCACTAAGACGTTTTTCTGATCAGCATTCGCTTAAAGATGCTTCAGGCAAAACAGTATACCTGCTGATTCTGAATTGGTCAGGTGAGAGCTTCGGGCTGAACCCGTACTTCTGAACTGAACAAGCTGCACCAGCGACCAGAAATCTAGGTACGGATTTGCACGTTCGCACGCTAGCGTTGATTACCACTTAAGCGATTTTCAAGTGTGGTCTCGTTCGACTTTCTCGTGAGTCCTGATGTGACTTGCAATTCGAAGTGCGGTTTGCGTTGGGGTGTAGCTGTTGGTCTGCAACTGGTATATGTGCTTTAAGGTATTGCTTGGCAGCTTAGACTTGCTTGGTGTTGTGGAGACCTCGATGTTGCTGGTCTAGTATGGTGTTAGAGATTCAGATTTCTTCTCAACCCTTGTAATTAGATTATACAGTGTTGCTCTTTACGATTAATTATCGTTATAATGATCTGAGATCTCTGTGCCAATACTTTAAAGTACGAATTATACGAAGGACGATTTCGTTGCCGGTTCATCGCCCTTGTATTAAGCTGGAGACTTGCGATAAAGAAAGCATGTTATTTTTCTGACGTCTTTGTGAAAACTCGCCTCCATCCAAAACTACGGCACTCCCTATAAGAATGATTGTGTGGATTAGCGGCCATGTTGATCGCTCGAAAGCTGCGAACGCGGTAGACGAATGCTCCCGGACGAACTCAGTTTTGCGAATTATTACTGTTTTATCGTAAATTCGAGCGAAGTTTCTTCTTTCGCCATCAAAAGGTAGACTTCTTGCTATTTTTCTTCAGGATTTTTGATGACCTTACCGTGGTCTTCTGCGTTTTTTTTTTTCAGGATTTTTGATGACCTTCCGTGGTCTACCGTTATCTTGGTGCTATATTTGAATTTATGAATTGCAACGATGAGCGTCACGTCATCCGAGTTAGAATTAAACTCGCAAGATTTGCGTACGAGCGTTGACGAATCGCTACCTGCGTCAGCATCAACTTCTCTACAAGCTGCATCAGTGTGCACTGATGAGCCTGCAGCTTGTGACACAGACGCATCAAAACATGCTTCAAAAAGGAAGTCTCGGTCAGCTACCAGCCCGGCTCCGAAGAAAATGAATACAACGATGAAAAGGTTGATACTGTTTTGTGCTAATTTATACACCAGCTGTATGCGCCAGTAATCATTACACGAAGAGTCAGGTGGCGGAAACTGCGAGCTAGCAATGGTGTTTAGTGTCTCCCTCGCGCTACCAAAGCAGGAAGTTTCTCCGAGTTAAAGTTTTTAAATTTGCATTCCTTATCTTAATAAGAAGTTTACGCATTCCTATCTGAAGCTAGGAACGCTGAGCACCGTTGAACTGGGATGCCCTGTCTCCTTAGCACGTAACCCCCGGTCGCGTCGAGGGAGTCGAAGCGTAACCCTTATCTCCCGTGATATCGCATTTCGCTGTGACGTTCTTGCCAACATGCGACGTGCAGGTCTTAGTTGCAGGACCGAGGAGAATGTGCCACATGCGCTCTATTTACTCCGGTTCCTTAACATCGGGTTTATAGTTCAGCACCAAGCAGTGATTTGCAATATTTAAAACAGAAGCGTTTTTTGGCCCCCAATTCTCTCAGTATACTTTAGATCTGTTGAGTATGAAGTGTGCATGTAAGTGTAAGCCTTGGAGGCCCAATTTAGGCATGACTAGGTGAAGGGAGTGGACTTGCCGAAGTTTTTTGTTCAAAACATCCTGCCTTGTTGCCCTCCTTTTTCACTGATCACTGAAGCGAGTCTTAATAATTTTTGTAACGCTTATTTAATGCCAGCTAGTGCAATGTTCAAATGGCTAGCCTTATGAAGCTTTCGTCCCGGTCAAGGAACTTGTCAGAGACCTTCGGTTTGAGTCTTAAATGGCCATGCAATTGATTGATTGAGCCATGACAAAGGCAATGTTTTTTTAATTGCAGTAAAGAACAAAATAAGCTGTAATGTGCAATATGCTAACTGACTTTATACACGAATTACTTGAAATGTCAGGACGAGCAAGTATGCTTTGCCAGGGCTTTGTAGCTTTGTTTGGCTGTGTGTGCTTCAAGAGTTCTGGTTGTAATGTTTGTGGATAAAGAGGTGTATCTGTAACTGTATCTGTACCTGTATGTAGTATGTATTTTCCTGGCAGTCTCTATTTTTCTCTGCAACTGCATATTGCATTTTTTAAAAGTCATAAACTAGTTTTGTGAATGTTTCAAGATAATAAAATATTGTAAGGTAAAATTTTATGTTTATGCTGTTATCTGCAAGGATTGGCTGCTTACTCATAGTGGTACTTTCATTTAATTTAGAATTCAGCGTGAGCTAGCTGAAATAACATTGGACCCTCCTCCTAATTGCAGGTCTGTATATGATATTTGTATGCCATGGGACAGATCATTCTTCTTAGATTTTGAGCTGGACTAATAGTGATGCGATGGACGCTATTAAACTGCAGTTAAAACTACAGTTATCATGAGGTGCTGCATGGTTTCTTATCCCAGTTTTGTCTTTTTACATGGTAGTGCTGCACCAAAAGGTGAAAACATGTATGAGTGGTTGGCAACTATTATGGGTCCTCATGGCTCAGTCTATCAAGGTGGCGTCTTCTTTCTTGATATTACATTTCCACAGGATTACCCATTTAAGCCCCCAAAGGTAGACTTGGTTATAACTATATTCTATGTTTGCTTTAAGAGCAAGAATATCTCTGTATCTATTCTTCTGTTAATGTATTAATGTGCCGCAAGGGCTATGTTTTGTGGCATGGTTTGCCTATTAGTTGTCTTTGTGATAGCAGCCTTTCATGAAATAAACATGGGTCATCTTCAATGCTCTTGGATTGCTTCAATCATCACTTGGCTTGACCTTTGTCACCACCGTGGTGCTAGTCTGTGACAAGATTTTTCATGCAAAGCAGCAACTATGAAACTCCTGTTCTTCATGCCCATGAGAACTCTTAAGTGTTAAAATATTGGCATGAATCTTCTGAAGATAGTTTCTTTGTAATATCAGGAATTCTATTTAGTAAGCATTATGTTTGTCTAACACAGTCTTGATGTGCTGTCTGCATTATTCTTTTGGGGACACGTTATCATGATGCTTCGCTGGTACTGGTGCTATTTATTCATACACTGCTGCTAATTTGGTGCTATAGCACTTGCTGCTAACGTTCTAACTCCTATAATAATGACTTGGGAACTGCTATATCCCATGCATTGCTGTGATTTTCTTAGCTCTAAGCAAAATACCATCTGCTAGTATTGTTATGTAAACTTTGTTCGTGTTTGTTTTGGTATAGTAGTATAGCTCTTATCTTACTGGCTGTACCTTTTTGGGGACTTAGGTTGCTCAATGGCAGCAAAGGAGTCATTATTTCCAAAAGTCTCTCCAAAAAGCCTTAATGGTGCTATATTTTTAAAAAAGAGATTTTTTGCAATCTTTCTTTACCCCATGTCTTTGTTATGGTCATGTTTTCTTGTGAGAGCAGTGTTTTGACCTTTATGCAGCTGGCAGCAGGATGTGAATTTGCATTTTTCTAGTGCAGGCTTGCACTATTGCACTTGAAAGTAGGTAGAAGCATTATATGCCTGGGCAATATTAATAATTGGTTTGACTTGCTAGCTTTTCATTAGATACAGTATATCTGTTCCCTTGTAACAGATTAGTGGAAACTGAATTTGTGGAGGATCTATACAAAAACCCCGCACCCAGTCCATTATGAATATGCATTATGCGCAATATTTAGACTGCGATATTATACGGTTATCTGCCTCAAAGTTTCTCACCAGCTTTCCAGTGTACTACAGTTGCAGACGTAATACCCTGTTGTAACAATATCTTAGGTTACGTATGCTTGCGGCAGCTCAAATGCACATGAAATCGGCTTAAGATGTTGGTACCGTCCGTCTGGATCATGCTTGAATTTATGTGCTCTCTCTCTCTCCCTAGGTTATCTTCAAGACTCGCATCTACCACTGCAATATCAACAGCAATGTAAGCTCGCTTTCAAGTTTGCTGTGGTGCCTTGTTAGTGGCGAAGGAATTTGTGGAATGTCGTTTAATCAAATCAGAGCGTTTCATGGCGCCGATATTTATGTGTAAATGAATGCTTCTCAGGTAATCAAGTAGATAAATTAAATTAGAAATAAGCAGATTACACTGGAGTTTAAGACTCTCTTACCGCCCAAAAAACTGGTTATATCTTTTATCACGTTCTCGTTCTTCTATTCGTGTTCCTCGTGTTTTCACTGAGTGAAGACAGCAGGCTTATAGTTATGTGTACCTGCAAGTTATGGCTGGTCTCATTTTCTATTTCTGATAAGCAAGTGCATCGCGTCTGCAATCGTCTTGCGATATGACCTTTCTTTTGTCTGATTCTCTTTTTTCAGGTTTAATAAAAGTTTTTTTTTTTTTTTACAGGGCGTTGTTTGTCTTGATACGCTGAAAGACAAGTGGTCTCCGGCTTTAACAGTATCGAAAGTTTTACTGTCGCTCGTATCCCTGCTGTCCGATTGTAACCCCGGTACCTGCCGATTTGCGTGTTATAAGCTATCCTATTAATGTTTCGTTCTATAGTTGTTTAGTGTAATATTTACTTATTTTATATATATATATATATACTTATTTCTTATGTATATATATATACTTATTTCTTATGTATATATATATA
>QQSS02234267.1:0-21596 GCA_003687565.2 Craspedacusta sowerbii | reverse complement strand
ATCAACAATATGAACCCAGTGTATATGAAAGAAATTTTCTTAATGCCAAAAAACAGGCATTCGCCCAGATATCCCCTTAACCTTGCCGTGCCTAAACCAAACCAAGTTACTTTTGCTTCACGAAGTATTAGTACTCTAGCCCTAAGATTTTGGAACGCACTTCCAGAACATATTAAGTCAAGTGCGAATAAACGTCTTTTCAAGTTAAATATAAAAAATTGGGATGGCTCAAAATGTGTTTGCAACGTATGTGAGCAAAAGTTTTGATATTTGAAGTATTATCAAATAGTACTGACCGTTTTTTTCACATAAGTAGAGCTTATCTTCTATATTTTTGGCTATTACAAACTCAGATATTGAACGCTTTTTCTTATTAAATTTTTCTCGGTATAGTTAGCTCTCGTATTCATGAGCTAGATTATGTTTTTCATTTTGATAGGTTAATTTTTTCATGACCGAGCATAAATAAATGTGAACGAAACGAAACGAAACCGGTGATTGATCCGACTAAAGCTTGAAATAAATACCGAAGGAAGGGTTTTATTTTTGTGTCTATACACGAAGACTATGGTTTGAAAGATGTTCAGCTCATATATGTTCAGGATGTTACAGTGCACCATGAGTAGCCTTGAGTGAGCTAATCTGTCAGCAAATGAGATGATGCGTACAGCTTGCTTTTGGAGTCTGTGTAGCTCAGTTGAAGGTTGCATTTTCATTTGTTTTTGTTGTTGTTGTCTTGTTGTTGTTGTTGTTGTTGTGTGTCGTTGTCTTGTTGTTTTCAATACCGCTTTCACCTTTTGTCCTTTGCAATGCCTTCCTTGGCCAGCATAAGACCTAAGTTCTCTACGCCTGGCTTGGCAAAGTAGCACTTCTTCAGGCGACAACGCAGCCCGCGTTCATGTAAGCGCTTGAAAAGACCACAAAGGTTCTCAGCGTGTTCCTTAGCATTGGCATCACTGAATAATTTCTCATCTTAGTACACAGCTTCTCCACGTAAATCTGAAGCTAACAGTTCCATTATTTTTTGGAATATCAAGTAGCTAATCCGATTCCGCAATCGTATTCCGAATGCAATTTCTTTCGCATTCAGAAGCCTTTTCCAGGGCCTTCAGATGACGTGGAAGTGACATCACCTGACAGTTGATTCTCAATGCGCTAGGATGTCAGCCGAGTCAGCATAGTCTGCATTAATTCATTTAATTTGCGCAAGGTTCCAGAACGGCCTTGTCCCTTAGTTTTTACGTGTACTGTCAGCATTACGTGTAGTGTAAATTAGCTGAGTCACGTGCTCACTATATAGGCCTAAAGGCGCAGTGCAACAAACTTTAGATCGAGCCAATGTGCCATCGCAATTGCGAGTTAGTGAAGGAAAAGACTGTAGCACAAACCTGCGACATTTTTTCGCGAGGAAACGAGTTCCGACAAAACGCCCGTGTTGGAGTGTCATCCCATGATAACCAGTGTCACACTAATCCCATACATAGTAGTGCTCGCTAGCGGACAGGTGGGATGAAAGTCTTTTGCTTGCAAAAACCGCGTGGTCAAGTGCCCCTTCTTAAGCCATCGGGTAGCTAAAGCAATGTCCAGTAAAGATATCTTTGTATGGTATCACAAAGCGAGTTCTTCATAACGTTCAATTGTAAATCTTCTGGCATGAGAACTTCTAAAGATTTCAACTTCACGAACGGATTATAAACAGCCCCAATAAATGGTCGAGCGTATTGCAGAGCTAAAAAAAAAGACTCCCGTAGGTTTCATTCCTAGTATAATTAAAAGTACTGTTCTAGAAGATACTTGTCTCTCTTGTTTTTTTCTTTGCTATAGCTGTTGTGTTTTTTATTGTTGTTGTTGTTTTTATTTTTCATTCGTTTTCTATCGGTATTTAAACACTTACAGTCATTGGCATTGATGTCTACTCCTAGGTGACATCCTCGATCCGATTAGCTGCTAAGCGGGATATTCCCTTCTCGAGGAAACGTTACTTTAGGAAAATATAGGTTTTCAGTTTGACACGCAAGGACACTAGCTCAATTATTATATTTCGACCTTTGGAACGCTGGAGGTTTATCCTGTACTTTACGTTTCTGGTGAGAAATAAATATTGTTGCTGTTGTTGTTGTTGTTGTTGTTGTTGTTTCTTTGAAGACTTTCTTCAAAAGCAAAGTTTGTAGTTGCAGGAAAACAATAACATGGTCGTCATCAGACTTTTCTTGTACTTTCTGTCCACGAAGCTGTTTAAGGGAAACAAAAGCTTTGTGTCCAAAGGCATGTAGTACGTGATGAGTGACAAGGATTCTTCATCCTCATATACCATTGAGATGATCATTCTGCAGAAAGGCAGACGATTCTTTACAGCGATCTCCATAGTCGCAGTTACCAAGACTTGCATCAATGTATTAGCTGATATGCATTAGTTTCTTTTCGCTGCTCCACGACTCTAGTGAGAATGCAATCTTCATATAATAAGTCAATCGAATCGGGCGCCAAGTGCACGAACGTATTGGTAAGGGGGAGAGGGGGAGCAGCAGCGCATGCGCAGACGGTGCTAGATAAATAACTTCAAATCCCGGATAA
Source organism: Craspedacusta sowerbii (assembly GCA_003687565.2). Classification (NCBI taxonomy): domain Eukaryota; kingdom Metazoa; phylum Cnidaria; class Hydrozoa; order Limnomedusae; family Olindiidae; genus Craspedacusta; species Craspedacusta sowerbii. Next base: position 19,022 of record QQSS02234267.1, on the reverse strand, counting down.
TATAGTTCGAAAGTGAAAATTATATAATTTAAGCACATTAGAACTTTCTTTGCTGCTGGTCATGGGAAATTGAATAAGTACGATAGTAAGAAACGACTGCTCCCTGGAACCATTTAGGCCGACCAAAGAACGAAACAAATAGGCTGATCTCATTTATAGGTACTTCGTTACTTCTTACTTCTCCAACCATAAATACAATAAATAAATTAATGTCCTAGCACTGGACATTGCTTCATCAACAATTTTAAAATCTTCTAGAAAGAATTCTAAGCCTGCTACACTGGTCGATAATAAATAATTTATCAAAAGACTTTTTTCCAATAGATTAGCGATATCAAACAGACTATTCACACTTCCCGTCTCCCGCGTACACCTCCACATACACAATTCTACATACACACATTCACATACACACATACAATTCTAACGTGCGTTCCTTCTTGAGGTCGTGCACAGCGTGCGAACCAGCGTTCTATAGGTAACGACAGGTGCCAGATCGCTAGGTTCAGGCTTGCACTAAGTTTCATTCATTAAGCGCAGGATTTACATCCCATGACTAATCTGCTCGAAAGCCAGTTCCAAGCCCGAGCTTCAAATCTATAGAAAACTTGAACAGCTAATCCAGATGATAAACTGTGACAAGTTGATAATAAATAAATAAATAAATAAATAAATAAATAAATAAATAAATAAATAAATAAATAAATAAATAAATAAATAAATAAACCCATCATGACGTGGCGAAAACATCGTCAATTATACAATCAGAAATAAATAGAAATATTCATAGTGTAATAAATATAAATGCTCATATTTCTCTCTAAAAGTGGCTCCAGCCACATTTATAAGGATTTTTTTTTCTCCAACTTAAACACCTAATGATGCTTTCTACGTGCAGCAAAATCCACTATCCGCTTCTCTACTATCGTTCTGTAAACAGTGGCATTGCAATCGACCGGAGTTTTCTCGAGGACCAAAAATGTCTGTGTAACAGGGACGCATTCATAGTTCTTCGGGTCTAGCACACCCAATAGTTTAATCGTGTATGCCGTCGATGGTATCCGATTTTCATTTTTAATAGCTTCCACGCTCACAGCACATATTCGCGACCCATCTACATGAAATGCAGAGCCTTCCGACCCAACATCTGTCTCAACTTTGTTACTCTTCTCGACAATGAAAAAGTTTTCGCTGGCTATCCGGCCGAGCCTTTTTTTCAGCTTCGCAAGAATGTGATTGAAAAGGCAGCCTTCAGTTCTTGCTGGAGCGCCGTCTGCTAGCCATGTCGAAGAGTCCAACGTCAACAGCACAGCCAAGCAGCAGCAAAGCCCGATTAAACTCATCTTCCGAATGCTGTAGCGTTTACTATATATCGAGCAATCAGATAGCCCTCGCCAAAATCTCTTCACTGACTTTACAATATCGTAGTGTTCATTGCAGCTGTCGCATGGCGATATAAATACCGCCGCTACCACGCGCATTTTCTACAGAGCTTGAGAGAAACCGTGTCAGCAAGATTTCATGACCAGGGAAAGCACAGTTTCGAGGAACAAAATGCTGACACGGAAGCTGACTCTGAAAGGACACCTAGTCAACCGGCCGGTTAGCCCGCTTTCCCACGCCAGCTCTGTCATCGCCAGATTTGTTCCGACTGCCACTTTCAAATTAATGCGATAGGAAAGTAAGTAGGCATTTGATTGGTACCAAGTGGCTTTCGTGACGCGCTCGTGTGATAAGACCAAGATTACGCATCTTGCCACAACCAACCGGTTTCCACCTCAAAACATCGCACTCGGCTTTTAGAGATACTGTGTCGCACGTCTTCCGGTTTCCACATGTAGGCATTGTGTGCAATCCAGTTGTGGGCTACTAATGAAGCTGCACCAACAACTCCAAGACCACGTAAACTCGGGACATTTCTCTTGCAGTACTGTTCGGTTCAAACCAAAGATGGTAATCAGCAAATTGACTGACTTTCCAGGGACCGGGCTTCGAAGTACTTCCCGGTAAAATTTTCCATGCCAAAAATAGTACGTTATCTTGTCTTCACCATAGCTATGTTTTCCAATGGATTTTCCCATGGAGCTATGGATTACACTTCCCTCTTTGTGGTCTGTCAGACTGTAACTGACCATGCGAAGAGAACAGCAATGGACTAATTCGGCCTGACATCAGTGGTCTTAGTTACGCATGGTTATACGAACGCCGAGTGAAAACAAACAGTACACATGGCCGCTAACAAGTTGTGGTGAGTATTGCTTTGTGGTGAGTTTTGCTCACTGAGCGGCCCTTCCGACTTTTTTCCGTTGAGTCAGATATTGCCTATTTACTGCGTACTTACCTGCTCTTTTATAAATATCTTCTTCTCACAGTCGGTATAGTCAATTGGGTTACGTAACCTGTCGTTGTCCAGCGAATTCTGTAGGTGCTTATTCACCCCTTAATGTTATCTGATATCCGTTTGGGTATACTGCTTGTGTACTCTCTATTTTACTACAAACGAGGTTCCATCTATCTTTCTTGTGCAAGTTCACACTTCATCAATCGTTCTGCTGTCTCACGTTGGGTTTTATGAAAAAGAAATTCACTAATAAAACATAAGTGCAGAATCTGTAAACGCTTCATACCTCATCATCTGCGTCATATGTGTTGCTCCTCCTACAATTCTTATGTACATGCTAAGTGCAGTAATAATAAAATTAAATGTTTTAACCGTAATCGCTCCTGTCAATGTCAACCTTGTCTTCAAAGGGGCTTCCATTCAATACTATCAGCGATGAGTCTTTAATTTTGTCTCTCAGCGCCTTAGAGGACCACCAAAATTCAATATGACACTTTTACCTAGTTTTAGTGTGCGTTCATTAATTGATAAAGTACCTGGACAAGCTATTTCATATGACGAACTTTGCTTTAATAAAAACTAATCTAAGTACTATGATATCAACGAATTCTTAAATCGAAAATTTGACAAGGGCTCGTCCTTAAGCTTCTTCCATTTTTACATCGCCTCCTTGATAAAACATCACGATGAATTAAACAGCCTTCTAAATATAATTAAGTTTAAATCTAAGGTAATAGGAATTTCAGAAACTCGCCTAAACACTTCGTTCGACGGTAGCACGTGCATTGACCTAGAAGAATATTGTTTTGATGAAACAAAAACACTTAGTAGCGCCGGTGGAACGGGCTTGGATGTACATAACTCTCTTGTAAATCACATGAAAGACAGACACGATCCTTACCTCCAGAGTGAAAACGGCTAAGAAACAACCGTCATTAAATGATCTCAAACTAGAAAAAAATATAGAAGTTGTGGTTGCACATATAAACATCCAAAGGTTTCTTCAGTTAAATTCTCAGAAGAGTGTTTATTGAAAATTCTTGATAAAATAAACAAAAAAAGACTAATTGGTTACCATACAATGGGTGATTTTAACATACATGTGCTTAATTACGATACATCTACCGCATGAACCGACTTTTATAATTTTTATAATATAGTTACAAGTTATAATTTCCAGCCAATTATTATACAGGCAAGAAGAGTAACGATTCGGTCACAAACGCTGATAGAGAATATATTTACTAAAAACATCAAGTACGATACAGTATATGGTAACCTAACTTGCTCTATTTCTGATCACGTAACGCAGTTCGCTGTCTTTACTAATTACAACCTAAAAGCTAAGACGAGCACAAGGAAGCCAACTTATGGTAGCTCGTACAAAATGTTTAACCAAAACGAATTTATTGAAGAACTTTCTAGTATTGATTGGAAGCTCCTGTTTGTTAACATAGAAAACCCTGATACTTTAGCTTGCATCTGCATAGATAAAATCAATGCTATCCTTAACATAATGGCACCCATTCGGAAATTAACCAAAAAAGAAGTTAGTCTTCAACAAAAACCGTGGATTACGAAAGACATATTTGAGTCAATGAAGGTAAGAGATAACTAGATATAGAATAGATAAAACCAACGCGGACCAAGTGAGTCTTACGCGAAATACAAGAAGCAGCAAAATTCGGTCGCAAGCATGATAAGGAGAAGTAAAATTGCTTACTATAATAACTATTTTATGCAACATTAGAATAATACTAAACAAACTTGGAACGGCATCAAGTCAAAGATTAGTATAAACAAGAAGAATCGATCTGCCCCATCAAAGTTACTGGACCAGGGCAACAACTTGATCGCGAAGCCCCTCAATATTGCTAATGCATTTAACGATTATTTTTCTTCTGTGGGGAAACACCTTGATTCGGACCTACCTAACTCGCCAACAAGTTTTATTACTTATATGCCTTCTCGCATTGATAAAAGTTTATTTTTAAAACCGACCGACTCGATCAAGGTAGCTGAAATTATAAATTCACTGAATGCTTCCAGGGCATCCGGACCCAATAGAATTCCTACTACTATTCTAAAAACTGGGTCGTCTTCACTGGCTGCACCGATTTCTATAATTATTAATCAGTCCTTCAAGGAAGGTTTCTTTCCGAATATATTAAAACTCGCAAAGGTTATACCCGTCCACAAATCTGGTCCCACGGAAAAAATGCGTCAATTATCGATCTATATCGTTGCTCTCTAATTTAAGCAAAGTAATCGAGAAAGCCACGTACGCGCGTCTTTACGAGTTTCTAGAATCTTCTAAAATTATTATGATCAACAATTCGGCTTCCGTAAACAACATTCGCCTAGTCACGCCTTAGTTAATCTCGTTAGTAGAATAAGTGATATACTATACCGCGGCAAATATGCGTGTAGCTTGTTTTTGGATTTGCAAAAAGCGTTTGATACCGTAAATAAAAAATTCTCTTACCAAAAGCTGGAAGTACACGGTATTCGTGGTGTTTGCCTTTCGTGGCTTTCTTCGTATATCATAGGACTAAAGCAATTCGTTGCTATTGGAAGATGACTCGTCTAAGATTTGCCCCATTGATTTTGGTGTTCCCCAAGGTTCCGTGTTAGGGCCCCTGCTGTTTCTAGTTTATATAAACCATTTTTATAGCTGTTTGTCTTCTAGCTTTGCTCAGCATTTTGCTGACGATATTGTTATATCTTTTAGTTGTTTATCTCCGCGCTTGAAGTTACTAATGACGCATGAAATTTCCAAAATCTTTGATTGGCTGTGCGCCAAAAGATTATCTCTAAACGCTGCCAAGACCACTATTCTTTTAAACCATCCTAAAAGAAAGGCTCGTATGGGCAGACTTAATCTGAAGATCAAAAACAAGAAAATATATTTATCTTCCAAAGTGAACTACTTAGGCGTTGTACTCGAATCGAGACTCTCGTGGAGATTTCACGTTTCCGAACTCTCTAAAAAACTAGCGAGGGCAATCGGACTTCTCTCTAAAGTTCGATATTACGTTGATGATATAACTATCAAATCATTATATTACAGTTTGTTTCACACCCACCTTACGTACGGTTGTCTTACTTGGGGCATGTCCAGCAAAAATACCCTACATAGGATTTCGATGCTACAACGGCAAGCTAAAAGAGTAATTACATTTTCCGATTATTCCGCTCCTACATAAAACTTATTCTTTCAACTGGAGATTATGAAACTGGAAGACGCAATTACATTAAACTTGGCCTTAATCATGCATGACTGGCATTGGAGGAGGCTTTCAAGGACCTTAGACAACTTCTTCAACTTTCACACTTCCAAAGTAAAGACGAGAGCAAGTGATAGTGCCCATAGCTAGGGCGATGTTGTACAACCATCTGCATAAAATTGACATAACAATCTCTAATTCAAATCCAACTTTCAGAAAGGAAATCAAAGCGTCATCGGCAGCTGCGTATGCCTAATTTCAAATATATACACTTATTTTATAACTTCTGATCCCCATCTACGATCTTGCATTTCTATTGAGAGTACTGGGTAGTTTATTGAAATATTTGGTGTTGGATGGAATATCTTTGGCAATAAATTTTAGTAGTGACTTATATTTTAAACGAGGTATGGTGTTACCTCCACTGGCAAGCCTTATAAAATTGCTGCATACACCTTTTTCGGACGAGTGTACTCATTTAGTAATTAGTAAGTTTTGATATCCTTTCCGCATCGTGCACTTCTATTAAGTGCCTAATGTGATTGATTTGATGATGAATTTGGTGATGAAATGACTAGTGCAATTATTTTATGTCATCTTTCTTTCAACAGAACTATCGTAAGATATTTTTTTTTTAGTTTTGGGAATCGCGGTCTCACTTTGTAGATGCTTTGCAATGTGGTACACGACCGTTTCTTTCGTATTCACTCCGCATTGTGTAGACTGAACTGCGCACTAAAGGTTGAAAGCTTGATCACGTATTATTCAGTGATGCCTGTTTTAATCCATTCATCCCCACTATGCTTCATAGTCTTATATCCATGTTGAAACAGAGCAAAGATTCAGACTGATGATAAAATTAGCATCAGCATGAGTCGCTACCTAAATAGACTATAACCTCATTAGCTGTGCCCTAAATGAGAGAGTAGTCTCATTGTGTGTGTCAATTGTAAACGCGAACTCAGATTTTGGTGGCATTCTCAATCCGATTAGCCCTGAAGCTATAGAAGATGCCTTTGTCTTCAGAAATATCACTTACCTTTTCAGTTGTCAGTTCGAGTTCATTCTTCTTTTATTTTATGTCTATATGAATGGCATTTCTGGAGAAAAATAAATCTTGTTGTTGTCGTTGTTGTTGTTGTTGTCTAGCAAGCGGAAACACGGCATTTATTTGCGCGTTTAGGCCTCTATTGTAGCGGTTTAAATGCTATGATAACTAAATGGAGACCAACGGAGGGGCAGTGTTACATGTTCTGCATTTATAAGCATGGAAAGCTACACTGTTTCTTACGTTAGCCATACAGCCACACGCAAGTAAAGCCATGCAAAATTTCTAAGCCTGTCATCTAAAAGATGGACAAAATTCCAAAACAGGTCATTAATCATGCTTTTTGGCTAACTTTGTCGGCATAAACAACTAGTGCCGAGTGTTTAAAACATGCAAGCTGTTTTACTTAAAAGAAAATCCGCCTAGCGGATCCCAACGTCGACTTTGCTCTTAAGATGCGGATGTCCGTTAGGGCGTACAGAAGTCGTCGTCGGTGCTTTCAACGCGATACTAGATAATATTTTCGATACAGCAGAAGCACGGCCTCTTTGCGACTCCGTGAAAGTACTGAGAGTGGTCGCCTGCAAGGTGGAAGGCGATGTTGTTCCGATTGCTGGCGGAAACCCGTCGTGGTCAACTCCTACAATTACATGCGACAGCTCCCTACACGAGGGTGCAGCGCGCGCATGTGCACGAACTCGTGCGTAACCGTGCGTGTGTGCCGGGCTCAATTATTCTTCAATCAAAATATAAACCGAGAGAAAGTGACTTGTGTGGCTTGAAAATATAACAACAAAATGTCTTCTAAAAATATCTTGCTCGTGTCAAATGAGAAAATATCGTATTACTTGACAGCGTATTTAGTTCTTTGTTTTGATGTTAGTGCCATAATACAGAGATTGCTCTGCCCTAAGTATGTGGGGCAGTCGACGGTATCTCCCTATACCGACTTCAGATATGCAATCAAGATCACTGCGCAACGTATGTACCCGACCTACCGACGGCTGATGCCCAAACTTGTGCGTGACATCGAATACCTGACTCTAATAACAGCACTGTCAAAAGCTGGCAGCGACGTTTAAAGTACTGGAGATTTAATGACTTTTAAACAGTGCGATGGACGCTACTGTTGTTCAAATGCCTTGACAATTAATTAAACGTAACATAAATGCGGTCAAGGCGTCATCATATCCTCATTGGGTAAATGCGTTCCTAACCTTAATTCTACAAATCCTCATGGACAGGGAATCTTAAACGAATTGGCGCGTCAAGATTACATGATCTTCACGCTCTACGGAAATGAACTACGAGTTCTACGGTTATGAGCTTCGCGCCCTGCGGGAATGAACTACGGGTTCTACGAGAATTAAGTACGTGCTCCACGGGAATCAACTCCTACGTCTGCGGGAATGAACTATGGGTTCTACGGGAATTTAGTACGGGCTCCACGGGAATGAACTCCCAGCTCTGCAGGAATGAACTACGAGTTATACGGGAATGAATTGCGGGCTCCACGGGAATAAACTCCAGGTCTGCGGGTATGAACAATAGGTTCTACGGGAATGAACTCTTAGGTCTTCGGGAATGAGCTCTACTCAGGGCATGAACCACGGGTTGGATGATCACGGGATGGTAGTGACCCCTTTAGAAACGCTAGTGGATCATAACATTCGCAGCACTGACCCAAAAAAGCTTGAGAGTTGCGCGTGAGTAGTTGCAGATATCTACGACGCAAGTACATATTATTAGCGTTTCTTATCCTTCGATTTAAATATCCTTAGGATTTCTTTGTCTGCAGAATATTTTGATTCAAGTCGAGTATCTCTGTACATGGAAAAGAATTTTTTGTTGCTCTGATGCTGGTTCAGCTGAAGCCTTTTACGGAGTTATGACCTAATAGCATCGTACGAAACCGCAGTAAACGAAATCGTAGCTAATCGCGAAGTTTCCCCTTATTACTTGCCTCTTCGCGTCTACGGACGCAATCACAACTCTAACCCGGCTTAGCTTAAGTAACAATGGAAACACAAATTTTCATTAATTCATGGTACACCTGAGTAAACTTTGTTAGCACGCTCGAGCCGAGTTGGCCCATGGTGTCAATAATCAGATCGCCAATCGGTACAGACCTTATCCACAGACATGTTAGCCGAAAATCCCCTTAAAATTCCAAAATAACACTAAGCCTTAGCTGATTCAGTTTATAACCTCACTTTCAATGTGAAAGTTAAGATAACATCCGTCGGCGAGCTCATTGCCGCAGTGAGAATGGGCGCACGAAGGAGCTGCGACCTGGAAGAGCATCTGTATTGCTCCTCAAAAAGGTGACTACGCGGACCAGGAATTTTCATCGTAGAAAGAAACAGCGGCCCAAGCAAATACAAGATATTGGCAAATCAAAGATATTTCTTTACCATCATCGTTGCTCTGCTGCATGTCATAAGCAAATAGAGCATTTCAAAACCACTAACGCACTTTCTTCCTCCAGTGCCATCGGTCCTTTCCCGTTTGGCCACCAGGCTTTCGATTTAACCATCGACTTCTGCCAGCTTTCCCGATGATTTCGTGCTTCTTGTTTATATTGGAAGCCCGTCCGATAACTGCCAAACATTGCGAACTTACAGTGACTGTGTCCTCTCGTTTCGAAGTTTTGCGCTTGGCGGGGAGTTTCACAACGGCCTTGCCATCATACAGTCGTTGCAGGGTGGCATAAGTACCGGCAGCTCGGCAAAATTGACCTCCCGCACCCGGAACACGCTCAACGTTATGGACCATAGTGCCAAGCGGCAGATATTCCAACGGATAAGCGTCTCCGGGTATCATTCGCGCCAGTGACTCCGGGCGACCTCGCGACGCCGTGATTATATCCCCTACCTTCAGATCGTGGGGTGCCACGATCAGTTTGCGCCAATTCTCTCCATTGCCAGCCACTAAAGCAATCCGCGCACTACGAAACGGGTCGTAGCCAATCTGGACAACTCGGTCCTTTACGGTAACGGGTTCCTGCCCTTCCACGTGAAGAGGCACTCGCAGGTAGTCCACGATTCTGAAATTCCGGGCGTGGCCCCCTCCTTTGTGACGTATTTGGATACGACCGTCCGGTCCACGGCCAGATTTTGATTGATTTCTGTAATACTTCCCGTCTAACAGGCGTTTAGGAATATCCATTTTCGGCATACTCACCCCACGAGGTCTGATGTATGACCATTTGGTACGGCCACAGACCGGTGTAGAAGAGGCGAGATGGCGATAAAAGTACATCAGCGATCCCATGCCGGTTAAAGATTCAAGAGACAGGCGCGTTTGTTGAAAAAAGGCGAAACCGAGAGACGAACACATTCTAAATCTAAATAAGATAAATCTGAAGCTAAATAAGATAAAAGTTCTAAGTACTGAATTGGAATAAAGCAAATAAAGCCAGACAAACTAATTGAGTAATTGATAGGAAGACTTCCACAAGGAGAAATTATCTTACAACAGTTGGAGAAAAATGTAAAATGAAGAATTTAAAACATTTGGCCAATGTTGTAGCAGCAACTTTTTATTTTCTATAAAACATGTCAACATAAGGTAGAAGATCACGGAGCTCCAAATAAGGACTGCTTAAATAGCACTGCAAATGTGCTTGGTATAGTGGACATAATTGGGAAGAACACAATAAATCAGGATAGGCTTCTACAGCCTGGGTATAATGTGTTCTAGCGGCACAGCAAGTGTGGCTTTAGAGCAGTGTTTGAAATCTACATCAGAGTCATGAGGTGTGCCGCCAAAGACCATGAAGCAGGAATAGATACTAGAGGGGTTCCGCTACATAACAGACAAACAGTAGAAATGAAAATAAGTTAGGCAGTAGCAAGAGAGTGACAAATCCTCGGAGACACAGTGCATCAATTGAGTAGGTGAAATCCTCACAGGACCAGAGACTGATACTAGAGAATTTTTCTTTACAATTCTGGAAAGAAATGCATTAAATAAATGGAAATAACAATTTATGATAGTTAGGTCAGAAAAGCAATAGGCCAAGTTAAACTATTTGGTTGGTGATAAATGAAATATGGTACAAATCAGAAGCAACTATTGTGAAAAGAGACTGTGAGCGCTATGCTGTGCCGTATTTCTTCTAACTCTATTTCAAACTTTACGGTTTATAAGAAAGACAAGAAATTGAATTGAGCAACACCAATTCAAAGAAAGAAAGAAAATGGACTGTGTTCTATGATGATAATCTGTGTGGTGCAAATTGCAATAACACCATTAAGATGATAAAATTGTTACACTTCAAAATACTCATATGCTTGCAGATATACTTTGTGATCATGTCATCAAAATATGATGATAATGTTCAACAATTAATATAACCTCACAGAGGGAGGGAATGGAGGAAGGGGCAGCAACTGAGACAAGTATTATACACAAGCACAAATATTGGTCAAAGCCAACGATGAATCCATGATAATAATGAAGCAATAAGCAAGCACCTTAGGAAAAAATGACCATGTCTGAAAGCACTGGGAAGTCCTAAATGGAATGTCACAAACTAAAGAGCTAGCAGATCATGAATTTCCCATAAAGAAACAACTGATGATCTAAATTTCTTGGATATCAATGTCAGCATTGAAACAGAATTTAATCATTAGAGGAAGCCAAGTGATATGAATGAAAAGATATATAAATGAATAAGAAATAACGTTACAACTTTAGTGGGAAGGAAGGGAGCATCAAAACAGCTTATCAAGAGCTTTAAAACGGATTTATGCCTATGATAGGAACCTTCAGCCACAATTTTAGCTGCAAACGGAATAATCGTGAAACCATCAGCAATACTGACAAAGCAGTGGCAAATGCTTTTGAAAAATAAGAATTAATTTTCACTAGAGCAGCAACAATGGTTTGATTTCTTTGTGAAGGTTGTGGAGTTAGACTTTTATTTGTATCCAGATTAGGTTAACATAGCACAGCATCTAGGATTCAGTATGTTTTACCAGGAGACTTAAACTAATGCCGCAACAAATCAAGATTTTGCAACAGAGTAAATTAAACTTGAAAGTTAAGTTTGACAGCTGGATATACAATACCCCTGCATTTCAGAAAGAAAGTCCAAGATCTTCATCTATAATGACATTTTTTGAGTCACTTGCTTGCCTCAAAATGACATGCAAAACTTGGAAATAAGCTAACGTACCACAATCTTCAAACATTACCAGTTTCGACCCAATCTGTGGTTTGTTATGTGACAGCGAAGTTTCTGAAAAGCATTTTGAGTTTATCTGCAAAAAGGTGCTAATCGATACTCTGCATGAGTTTACACATATACATAAATACTTACTGATATGCTTAAAACTATCTTAATGAACAGGGATAACGATTAGGGATGGGGCACATGGTTTTCTTTGATTACAGAAAGCTGTGGGATTGACGAAAAGTAGACTGAGCTTATTTAAGGCATGATACTGAGATTCAGTATCATACAGTAACATGAGATGTTACCCTGAAAGGCTCAAGTGGGGGTCCTCAGTGAGCTTTCCTGGTGGAATCTCCACTAACATATATTCATCAATGACAGCCCAGCTCTAAGTGTGACACATTGTGACATGCTGTGTTGTTGAAACAGTGAGTCAGATACAAAGTGAGAAAAAAACAGAGACGTTCTCCAGTCTGATATTGAAGAGTGCAAGACATCAGAGTGACATTTGTCTGTCGGGTAAAATGCTAGAATAACTATAATAGCAATTTTAATAATATTAAAAAAATTTACGGCCCACACTTGGAATACCAGATTTCGTCTTTTCATTTCCTCAGCAGATTCCATTGATGCAGGCTAAGCAATTTCAAATTGCATGAGTATAGGTGTAAACATTAAATTTCAAGCGTGCTGCGTGCGATAAATACTATTTAAACACAAAATAAATAAATATGTAAATTGTTAACAGCAATAAACACATCTGCCGTGTACGGGCGACACGAATAAACATACAAAATGTGATATTTCTCATTCTATATGGTTAGTTGCTTGAAGATTCCTCTTGTAAAAGCGCGCGAATAACCTCTGCGGTTGTTTTGTTGGACCCTTATCCTCTTCTAGCCGGCACTACCTGAATTGTATTGATTTAGTTTCTTAGATACTTATGTGAGTTTTTATTTGACTTGAGACTACTTAAGCAAGTTTGTTTTATCATCGATAAGCAATTGGACAGATCCGTTGCAGCGGTTGCATGCCTGAAAGTCTAAATTTCTCCTGCCTCTGTAGCGTTAAGTTAGTTTTATGTATGTTTTTATCGTGAGCATTTAGGAAAGGGCAAAGCTTACCATGTATAGAAACAATTGTAAGGCTGTGATTGTATGCTCGTGTGCTGGGCTAGGTTTCTATATTTACTGTCCATGCTATGCTCTCTGCACAAAAAGCAACAGTAATGTGCTCCTTATATAAGTTTTTGAAGACGCAAATCATCCTGGTGATGCATTTATGCATTTTCGGATTTCGCCATTTTCATTCTCAAATGTGGCTTGAAGTTTATGTAGTTCGCATGCTAGTCTTCGCATCATATGTGTTATATGGGTTTCAACCATGCTATGCTGTTTAGACCCTTAGAGATGGATATCGATTTCATTATTCCTCTATCACGTGATGATTTACTGTCTACTGAGAGTGAGGGTTATGTTGTACAAGCCATATGTGAACCAGCATGCATAGCTGACAAGTTAGAAGGCAAGTTGCATTACCAATGCTTGTCAAAATGTCAAATAACAACATCTCTGTTCGTCGACTAGGCTCAACAAATTTTTCTGTAACTTAGGCAGTGAAGGACAGAACTGTAAGTTTATTGCTTTCCTCATAAATGTGGCTCTGACTTTTCGTTTCTTTTCTTGTTTCCTGTCATCTGCTGATTGTCAGGCTATTTATGTGATTTTTAGATGTAGATTCCTATGGAATGATTTTTTAAATATCGTGCTTCCGGATTGGGTAAGAATTGTTCGAATGAATGGTGCGGAAAAATACTAAACAGTCTTCTTCAGAAGCACACTGAGAGAGGTCAGATTCAAAAATAGAATGAGTCTAATGAGAGCTTGGTAGGGTACCAATGAATAAGTTGACCTCAAGTTTTCTACGTAGGCTTGGTCCTAGCAAGGTTCGACTGTTACATATTTTCATGCAGCTAATGCCATATAGGCCTGATTAAAACTCTAAAAGTAATGTATATTTTTAATTTTCTAGATGCAGCTGGAGACTTCAGACTTCAAGGACCTGAAAGCATCCTGGCTCACTTTGATTGTTTCTACAGTATTGTTTGGTACAGTTTTATTGTCTAATGCATGTTTGCTCGTATTGGTATAAAGTTCTTAGTGTGAACCTTGAGTGTAGTTTTTCCGGCATATGGAATGTGGACAATCCAGGGTATATACTGTTGTTAAAGCATGCAGGGCTGGGGTTAGTCATAGTATAACTGATGCTTGAACATCTGCTTTATTCATGAAATCTCAGAGGTTCTGTGGTGGCACTTCCTTTGCTAGGCTATTGGCTTATTGAATGCGAAGCATCCATTATTACTCATGCATTATTGACGGATACCACTATATTTGGCAATCTTGCTTTTAGTTCATCTCATTTTTCTTGTCTGACCACATTTGATCCATGAAAATCTTCTCTTATGATTCATCCAACTGTCACTATTGATCCATCATACCTTAGTTTACTCTTTTATCCATCTTGTGCAAGGATTCCAAGCGTTTATGATCTTTTTTTGGCAGATAGAATTTTTGGTTTTAAGAAATATAAATCTTTTTTGCACATGAGTAAACCCTACAAAAAGCGTTGTTAGTAAGCATAATTTTGCTTTGCATGAGCACCAAACTTGTAGAGGTTGCATTTAGAGATGCCTCTTGCTGCAAGTGGCTAGTGACTGGGATTTATGCTAGTCATATGATATGTATTTATAAATAGATTTCTTACTGGAATTTGTCAATGCCAACAGTTGCATACTAGGTTTTGTTTGTCATTGAAAGCTTTATTGTTATAATATTACTTCGTCAATAAAATAAATCATTATTTGATTCTAGCCATTTTGTGCGCTTAAAAGATGAAATGAAAGAGGAGGCATGGAGTCTTCTACTTAAGAGTAAAGCCTGATGTCAATTTTGGTGTTAATTTGCTTTTCAATATTTGTGTAGAATGCTGTTAAGTTGTTTGTATGACCCTGATTTTTAGGCTTTTCATGTTTGATTGAGGGGAAGTCCCTGGTTTCTAGTTTAATAGTACATTATTCTATTAGGGGTCATTTCTGCAGTAAAAGAGTTAGAGTTGAATAGTTGCTCTTACTCCTAGTTGTACATTGCCGTGACTTTGAAAACGGTCTGTGCTATCAAAGATGTTCTTATTTTCAGATGTTCAGTGTCACCTAAACTCGCTTCCTATGCTTTTGGACCCTGAGGGCATTGACTCTCAAGTTCGGAAATCACATTTAAACACTCTAAAGGCATGTGCACCTTTTTAATTGTTTCAGGTTGTAGCTACAAAATCTCTATTTGTTTTTTGGTGTACTTACCTGAGGCATCTTTATCAAGCTGTGCATGCTATGTATAGAGAGAGTAGTTTAAAATCCTTGGAACTAATTTTATCAAGACTACTAACAGATTCGATTTGCATTCTATTTTCTTGAATCCTCTTTTTCTATTTAAAGTAATGAAATTCCAATGAAATTTCTTTTTATAGATGGAAGTGTATATTCTCACTCAGTTCATGGAGCAATTTGAAATCACTTTTTCGAAAAGTGACGGCAATGGAGAGGTTTCCAAGGTGTGGTTTCCTTGTCGCTGGAGTCATTCATTGGCTTGCAAGTTAATTTAGAAGTAGTACTTGTAATGGCTGCTCGTCTAGTTGAATAGAAGATTGCTGACTTATTAACAGATATTCATATTTATTCACTTAATAGCATATTCTGCTTACAGCTTTCAAGTATCTTATTTTCTGCGCTTTAAGTCTCTATTCCAGGGTCTATTTCTGTACATAACCCATACAAAAAGCGCGAATAATAAATGCACTCTTTTTTACGGGATCGTTTTTTTTGGCGATCTTGCTTCTAGAGTATGTGTGTGGGTGTGTGTTAGTGCGTGTGTGTGTGTGTGTGTGTGTGTGTGTGTATGTGTGTGCAGGATGTAGATCTTTGTAATCCAGAAGTCTTGGGCCTGGTGCAGAGCGAAAGTCAACAACTTTTAATGAAATGAAACGAAGGCACCACAGAGACCCTATTTGAAAGTGTTCGATTAAAGATCTTGCGCTATCTCTGTTGCGTTCAGTCGAATGGTGACCGTGAAACGCCTCTCCCGAAATCTAATAGCGCTGTACTGGATTTTTTCCTAGAAACTTTGTTTCGTTTTCTTGTGTAGAAGAAATTGATTTATCGCTGACCGCATACTCTGTGTACGTATTGCGTCCATGTGTAGCTGGAATTTATCCGCCAGCAAACGATGCAGGGTGCTAGCAAGGGCGCGCAATAGAGCCTTACAGATCTTGCAACTCGATGCATAGTGCGTATTAGAACGTGTACGTGCATGTTGCGCCCCTGTTTATCAGGAAGTTTTGTGACAGTCTACAAGCGGATTGGTCAGAAGGCAATCTTGCGGATTTCGGAACTCGATACATGTGTAAGGCGCGCCTGATTATATGGTGGACCGGATTAAAGGCGCACAGCCAATATTGAAAAATGTGCACCTTTAAAGTTCGCCTCATTGTTCGGAATATGCATGTATTTTAGGTGTGTTTATAAATTACAAGTGTATTCTTTTACAGGTTTTAAGGCCATAGACGGTTATGCCACGTGCAAAAACTTAGAAACCGGGCTTAGTACTTGACAAAGCTGTACTTCATGTAAATGCTATATTTGTTGGCGTGATTTATTGCTTTGGTCTGTAGCCAGAGTCTCTTTCCAAGTGGGTTTCTTGCAAACAAAAACAATCAAACAAAGAAACAAACAAAAAATAACGAAAGAAAAGTGCTGCAGCCTCTTCTGAAATCTCGTTACCAAATCCTTAAAACCTTAACTTCAGGCAATTAAGTTGTTATGAAAATGCGATGAGTTGGTGAGTTCAAAAGCGATGAGTTAATACTTAATTCTTTCTATTGCTTGATTAAAATTATTCGTCTTGGATTTTGCAGGGGAAAGGCAAGCCAGGGAAAAAGAAAGCCCAGCAGAGCTGGGATTGGGCAGCGGATAGATTGGATGCTTTGCGAACACTGTATCAACTTATTCAATTGGAAATCCAGAGGCTTTGGGAACCTCCAATAGTTGAGGAAGAGTTTGTTAAGTATGTTTGCTTCAAGTTTATTGCATCTAGTCTTGTGACCTCGCTGTCTGTAGGTGTTCGCATCCTAAAAAGCTGGCCAGAACAAACATTTTACTATGATCACATGTTGACTGTTCAAATTTTTATGGTAAAACGATATTTTTATGGTAATGATTAGCTTGCTTATTGTTTTGTGTTACTGCTTGGAAGAAACGTTAGATCGAAGTAATTCCCCAGTGTCATGTGGCCTTTCCATTTGGTTATCCTTTAGCATCATTTGCAATGTTTGCTACAAGTTGTTAGAGAACCCATTTGTCGCGCGCAACAAGGAAGAAAAGGATGTGATTTTCGATATACTGGGACATATGATCAAGAAGCACAACCACCAATTAGGTAAATGGTGACAGGTTTCGAACTTTCATAACCACAGTTATGTATGCATTTGCCTATCTGAGTTTCCTAAACCAGTTGCATGGGGTCATTCTGGGACATAACTCTTGTACACATTCAAACAAGTAGAAAGTCTGACCTTTCTTGAATCACGTTGTACAGTTTGCCCTTTTAAAAATATGTCGCACCTGAAACACTTGTGGGTTTTGGAAAAAGCCGTGAAATTGTTATGTTGTTGTATGCCACGTTATATGCTTTTGATTCTCGCGCGTTCTAGGTGCTACCTTAAAAATCATACAATTGCTTCAAAACTTTGAGCACTTGGTCTCACCGTTAGCATCAGCGCTAGCTGTTTTTGTAACTGAATTTGGAGCAAAAAATCTTGTCGGCGATGTCATCAGGTAAGAATGATAACGTATATATTAACATGTACTTGTCCATGGTACATAGAGCTTTTGTGCAGTTTTCGAAGTAGGTTTTTGATTTGCGTTTCGCAGCTTGCAATGTAGTTTCTGGGTGCGGTACGTTTTAGCAGTTATTTTTAGGCAGGTGTGTTTTCAGCGGACATGTTTCAGCGTAGCAAGTTTAAGCCGTCTAGAAGGATTTG
The DNA here is from genome assembly GCA_003687565.2 of Craspedacusta sowerbii. Taxonomy (NCBI): domain Eukaryota; kingdom Metazoa; phylum Cnidaria; class Hydrozoa; order Limnomedusae; family Olindiidae; genus Craspedacusta; species Craspedacusta sowerbii. Next base: position 1,131 of record QQSS02234267.1, on the reverse strand, counting down.
GTGCTTGTTATAAGTCTGCATGTCGAGCGTGGCAGTCTTGCGTGTAGTAAACACTATACCTCCCACAATGCTTTGAATGAAAACCTAAATTTTGGTGATCTTTCAAGTAATCTAGGCTTGCTTGTTCTTAGATATATGGGGTATTAATAATGATATGCTATAACTTAACGTTTTAAATGATACCTAATCGCGTTGGTTCGCATGGTGATTAAGTGGCTGAGGCGAATGCCCTGCATGTGAAAATGGCGCCACAACATCCAGTGGAATCTGGTAATGAATGTTTTCTACGTAGAATACCAACTAGCGAAGTCAAAAATGCAGTTCCCTCCTTCCATGTGACATCTGTGAATTTGGGAATCCCTATCTATAAAGCCGTAGCAAACTCAAACGCAAACAGCGAATGAGGCCCCAAAGAGTGATTGCGGAAATGCGCGTTTCAGAATATGAGCCCGGGAACTCGAGAAGAATTGAGAACTCTCTGCATCGCGTTTAAAGTGGGGTAACGACTCCACGCGCGAATAACACAGCAATGACAAGAGTGCTGGGTTCTGGGATTCTACCTAACCTCTACTGCTGGAGCGTCCCGCTAAAACATCCTGCTAAAACATCCTGCTAAGCCGTCCTGCTGAAAAGCTTGTTCCTAGCTTTTACAATGTTTGAGTTTCATTGGAGATGAACCCAGTGTTCAACTCAGTATTTGCCTTATAGTTAAATTGAGAGATTATTACCATGCAGGAGTCTTCAAACTGTTTAATAATACTTAGTTGTTTGTAGGCGTCCTTTTTGTGAACCTTTTTGTAGCGATTTTGTTTTGTAAAAACGCCTTGTGTTTAAGGGAAATCGGGCGTATGGATTCAAGTGACCTATCCAAAGATACAAGTGGTACTCGATGTTTTTCCCAATTCATTGTCGAAGTTGCTGACAAAATCCCAAGCTTTGTTCTTCCCAATATCAGTCTGCTTATGGCTCATTTGGATGGAGATGTAAGACTTAGTATCTAGGTGTTGTATGTAGTATCCATCTGGCTATGTGGTCACGTATGCTGGCATGTATGTGTGTATATATGTATGTATGTATGTATGTATGTATGTATGTATGTATGTATGTATGTATGTATGTATGTATGTATGT
>QQSS02234256.1:0-10087 GCA_003687565.2 Craspedacusta sowerbii | reverse complement strand
TCTGCAGCAGTTCTTAATAAACGCAGTATATACTTGCCACGTAAGAATAGCTTCTTTCAGCAGTCTTAAGGCAACATCATGCTCTCTCTCTCTCTCTCTCTCTCTCTCTCTCTCTCTCTCTCTCTCGACTTTCCAGATTTCTGTACGATGACAGCGCCATATTGAAGTGGCCTTGATGGTAGAAAAACGCTTCGTCATCCAGCCTTTTTCACTGTGCCTTAAAAGCTCTTTTGGTTGGTGGTGTGTGTCCCAATTTATACGTTTTGACTTAAATTTAATCGTTTAATAGTTTACTCATGATAAAAGTGTCTTAGTCTCGGAACCTTAATAACTTTAAGTATAATCACAAGGAAGGAGGAACGATATTTCTACAAGCAACGACTTTTTTATGCCTCATAGTTTGGCTTAGTCATGTTTATTTTGTCGTTCTCAGCTATGGACCCAAACTTCCGCCAAATTATTCAGAAGAAAAATTCTTGTTTTTGGTCACGTTTGCTAAAATTTCAGTGGCGATTGGTTCCTGTCATTATTAGCCGCGCGGCATTTAAAAAAAAAGAACATGTTCTAATCGCTCGCGGCGAGACGCGATTTTCACGCGCGCAGTGTGACCCTCCTTAACCCCCTGATGCGACACGCACCCCGTGTAGAATTGTCTCGACTGACCTAGTGGCGTGGCTATTAGTAGGGAAGAAGAAGATTGTTGTTGTCGAAAAACGGGGGTCATTTCTGTGTTTTTGCACAACAGGTCCCAGTGTACAAATATAAAAATGTGGATCACGCAGACACTATATTCTTAAGCGCTTAAAATTATTGCACTAAGTGTAGAAAATATTTTCATTGCAATTGCAGTGACTTCCACTCTGGCAGGTATGTTACTGGAGACACGTAACGTAGTCTGTTTTCCTGGTAACCTAGTCCTGTTTTGCTAAAACACTCCCCTCTGCGTCGTCCCTATTTCGCAAAGTAACAGAAATTTATCCATGCAGCATTTCAGATAACTCTAATGATTTAAATTTGAATCAGAAACCTTCGGTTAATGTAAGAACTATACTCGACAAACTTCCTTGTCACTTTGCCAGCTTTGATGATCTACATGCAAGAACAGCTCAAAGTACTACGACGGTGGTGACGACCGATAAAATGCATATTGAAGACGAAACATCCCTTGGGTTTTTAGGTACCTTGGGTCCTACACATAAATATAGCGTCCTTAGCTAACCATAGCGATGAATTATCAACATTGCTTTTCACGAATAATATTTAATTTTGCAATCATTGCTATCTCGAAAACTTGCATGCGGAGATAGATGCACAACTAGTAGCGTTGATATTCCTAATTATGCATATATTGACGTCAAGACTCAAATTGACTTCAAGACTCAAACAAACACGTCGGGCTATACATTCGTGAATCTATATGTAACGAATCTGCATGTAACGACGCAAAAATACAACATGATCTATGCTTTCCATCGAGGAATGAAGTAGAAGCCGTATATGTCGATATTGAAAGAAGGAATAAAAATATCATGGCTGGGATTATCAAAAACATCCACACGTGAGTATTCAAGACTTAATTAATATTCCTATAGTTAGGCATGAAACCACCCCGAAAAAGAAAATAGATTTATCAACATGATGGACGATTTCAACGTACGTCTCATAATTTATGAGAATTACGCTGAAGCTAGAGACTTCATGACAATCTGACTTGTCTCATTGCCGAATTCATCAGTCTGCTCGCTTCCCTCTTCGCTCACAGACTCCAACAGGGGAAAAATTCACCATCTGCTGCTAAAATTGATTGGGCATGCCTTAGTGAGGGAAGATCAACCGTTAGCGAATCAAAGGTTATTTTAAAATCGAATTACAGACCTCATAAATGCTATGGTCCCAGTGCGTTGCCCGAAATAAAAGAAATCGAACACCTGCATAAAGGCTTTAGGATTGCACAAATATAGATTTAAAGGCGGAGATCTTTAATCTCTATAGCAACAACAACAACAAAACAACAACAATATCAACAGTTTATTTTCCCAACAAATGCATAGTGGCAATGCAAACACAGGATATATCATAAAGTTCCATCACAGCTGCATTTATCGGAATAGAAGACCTCAATTGTAGCCGAGGCTAATAAGATTGATTATGCTATCTTGTTCCAGTCAGCGAGATCTTAATACATTATAATACAAGATAAATGTAAGAGCTGTGTAGAAGTTTAAGTAATTAGAATAAGAACAAAGATAGTAGTAATAATGATGATAAAAATAAAAATTCAGAAATACACACACACACACACATATATATATATATATATATATATATATATATATATATATATATATATAAATTATTTATTTATTTATTGTTAAGAAATCAGGAAATAAGCACCTGCCAAAAGAAAGACGTTTGTGGAAGAGATTCTCATTTCTTATTATCTTCGTTATCAATAGCAGTAAGAATACAAAGATTACATAGTATAATATTCATTGTGTAGAAGAAAATCGATAGTGAATCGAAGATTACTTTTTTTCAGAAATGAGGTCAATGTATACCCTTCTACATTGTATTCGATTGGGCCGAGTTAGCAGGTAGTTGACAACCATTCAAAACACGAAGCCACTTATGTACCCCGTCTATACCACCCTGACTAGTAAATAACTGATCCGTCAACATTCTAATGCCTCTCGTCATAGCAAGTATCCCACCTAAGCAAAACAGACGGCTCACAAATATACAGAAGCCTCACTACTGTAAATACTGCAAATTCTGCAACAACAGCATTGATTTTGGATTTGTTATTTTTACATTAATGTCACTCAGATAGCTACATAAGCTTGCACCTTGATATTTAATGCTTCTGGTACGACAACGTTCAGTCCGTCTGGATGGCATCGAAAGTTGCGGTGAGTCACTCGTTTGAGTGTTATGGCAGAGGCATTGAAGCAAAGTAATTTGTTAACAGATTTTGGGAGGCGATTATTGTACCTGTCATGCATAAAATAAGCATAAGTTCAAGTGAATAGCATCTTCCAGTCTCAGTATTTTCACTTGCGAGAGTAATTCAGATGTAGAGGTATCGTAATTGGAGAACGTAATTATTCTCAGAGCTTTTTGTTGCAACTTAAATATTCTGTTAAATCCACACTTTCCGACCAGGCCCCAGGTTAGGCCTTCGTAGGTCAAGTGGGAATGGAATAAACTATAGGGTAGGGATTCAATGGTCTTAGCGTCTATGTAGTATCTTATTTTAGATAATAAGCCATCTGCTCTAGCAAGCTTCTTTGAATTCACAGATTTTACTCCCTCATGATAGTCCCAAATACCCAAATATAGTCTACCTAGAAAAATTTGTTGGCTTATTTTCAGCCTGTTACATTCAGTTTACCTCACATCTTGCATTCGAAGGACGAAAAAGAAAGGCATTGGATTTCACAGAATTTAAAGAAAATTATTTGTTGGCACAAAGCCAATTGTGCTGAAGTTATTCTCGGGTGCCCTCCCGTACAACAATACTTGAAAGTTGAAATATCGCCAGATCGAATCACATTCACCTTTTTTCAGGACTAATTTCTGAACAAAATGACTGTGACGTCAGTAAAGACCTGACTTTAGACTATACCAAGGATCATTAATATATATTAAAAATAACTATGGAGTCAATATAGACCTTTGTCTCACCAAACGCAATGACTTGTACATCGGAATACGCGCTTTCAAGAGCGACAAATTGCTTTCTTCCGTTAATATACGACTTGAACCAATTTAAGCAGAATCCACGGACTCCGCTTAATTCTAGTTACTTTAAGAGAATTTATTTATTTGTCTTGGTTTACTGTATCAATAAGTATACCAAAAGCGCAATCACTGCTTTTTAATCTATCATTAATATTATGAACTAAGTTAATTATTAGCCCATGATTTATTTAGAGGTGTTTACGGAACACAAATTGTAGCTCGCAATGCAATAAGGACTTTTCCAGAAAATAGTTAAGACTAGCACACCATCGTTTTCTCAATAAATTTACTTATGTTCGATAATAGCGAGATCGGTTGGTAGTTGCTACATCTTTCATTGGGGCGTGATTTGTGAACTGGTATAACTTGAACTAATTTAAGTATATCTGTAAAAATGCCTTGAGTAAAGGATTCTTTAATGATAAATGAAATATGATCGGAGATGATTTTTGAACTAATGCTGAATAAGCGAATTGGAGTGCTGTTATTAGGGCCAGATGATTTTGAAATGTCTAGAGAGTTTACAACATTCATTACCTCATTAGGACAGGTCGGGTTTACATATAGGTTGTGGTTTGCAGGAGAGGCATATAGGTTGTAAAATTATTAGTAGTGTAAGGTTTTTCTGCAAGAGAGTCTACAACTGACGCAAAGTATTCATTAAAAAGTATCGCCCAGGTTACGCAGACCCTTAATCATGCATTTGTTGAGGCCAAGTAAAGTCAACGGGAAAAAATTACTCTTTTTTATGTTTGTAATCAACTTTATTCCGTCCCAAGTCTTCTTCGTGTTATTTGATTATTTAGAAAATAGTTCCTATAATATTCAGCCTTACTTGTCCTAATCATATATTCAATAGAGTTAAGCAGTTACTTATACTTATTGTAAGGTTTAAGTTTTTCCTGATCATCGGTTTCTTTCAAATAAATATCTTGGTATTTTTCTCTTGGATTCAGTATCTGAAGAACGGGCTTTGAGATCCATGGCGTTTGTTGTAGGCTAACTTTTTTTTTTCACAGGCTTCCATATGGTCCCACTATGTTCAGAATGTCGATTATGAGGTCGACGAGAATTTCTGTCAATGTATATGGAATTCGCTTCTTTCCCCAAATAAGTGTTGCCAACTGATGTTGGATAACTCTTCGACAAATTCCCGTTCATAAAGCAATTTATACGAGCAGCCATACACATGTCTTTGGTTTATTATCTTTTCCATAATATATAGTCTGTTATAATAGGGAATTGTGCAAAGTGATCCGAGATGGTAAAAGTTAAGCGTCCGCTCACACTGTTGCACTTAGTATTACTAGTAATTATGTCCATAAGAGTTTGGGACCGAGTAAGTGTTGAGTATAGGTATAATAAGTACAAGTAAAGTGTAAGTATAAAAGTACCCTAGCTTATTTGTAATGATGGTTTAAACAAGCCAAGCCTAACATTTCCGGGCCTATTTCCAAAAAAAAAAAAAAAGTACCAGTTGCATCAATTAAAAGCTCATCACCTTTCTGCAAAAAAAAAACAAAAAAAAAAACATCTGTGTTCAAATTGCCTGTCTTTAAATACTAAGAGAACTGACCTATTATTATAAGTTAAACAATAGAAAGATGAATTTTAGGCTCGTTATTTCGATTGGAGCAGCAAAGATTTTTGTCTCGAAAAAAGTGAAGTACTTGGGCGTAATAATCGATTCTTCTTTTACGCGAAAACCACACATTACAGGATATACAATGTTGAAATTTTGCGTTGGTTACCAGGGAAAACATATTCTTCTTCTTAATGTTGTCGTTGTTGTTGTTAGGACAGAGAGAAATTACTTTCGCTAAAGTCGAACTCCTGGTAGTAAGGAAATAGCAAAACTTCGTTTACCACCAGGTCGCTGGGCTGAGCAGTAGACATGGCAACACCAAACGCTGGGTTTGCAAAACAACTTAACATAAAAATGACAGAGAGGATCTTGATGTCACGGGTGGTGATTACTGAGCGAAACATCGCCTCTTCATATCCATGTGAACACAAAGCCGTGAAATCGATAGGTATGCCGTTAATTTTGGAATGGGATGCTAAAGATCCCAAGGTGCGGAGTTTCATGGCTGCAACCAATGTGGTTTACACGTTTCAAATCAAGGACAACCTACTATCTGTGCCTGGGGGTATCTTTTATAAGCAAATCCAGCCTTTTCGTTTCAATCTGGGGGACTATACGGAGCGTACTGTGGACATAGAATTCTGGAAGGTGTTACAGAACAAACTGCCGAACATAAGAAGTCAACAAGGAGAATGATTTATACCCAAACGGCAGATACAAGGTAAAAAATTCAAATGCGCTAAAAAGCAACCACCATAAATACATTGAGCCATTTGGTAGGCAAATTACGTTCGCTTAATAGCTGTCATGTAGCCAGCCCTGCGAATTGATGTTTCCTGCTCTACAATCTCAACTTTGTCCAACTCATGCCACCAAACGTCAAGAAATGTTTCCGCGACGTAGCGAAACCAAGGCGTAAGTAAAGTCCCCGAGGTCTCGGCGTTCTTTACAAGCGCTTTTAAGTCACCTAGACCGATGTACTTCGTTTCCTCAACCTCATCTGAGTTCACATTAAGGCTTACATCCCGTTTACACAGCAAAATGTAATCCATCTCATGCTCCCCCCAGGTGTGATCATAATCAGCTGCATAGTGGACGCGAGTGACAAAGTGGAGTGCTTCTAGAGGCATCTAGAAAAATATCAACAGACAACTTTTTTCCAACAGCATATAGCAGCAAATACTACTTCAAACCTAAGGCATCTTGGACGCTTTAACTGCATTCAACGCGAGCAGAACAAATTAAGCAAACAAGGCAAAGAGCTGGGTCCATCTATGAGGAGGTTTGAGTTGGGTTAGTTAATGGCTTTCGTAGGGTTAAACTTGTCTAGTTAGGTAGAGCCCGAACTTTTTAAGTCAGGAATGATCGTATGGGCTAGGTAGAGCTAGATACATACATCGACTCTATTTCGTAGCGAGACAGCTCTGATTCCAGCAAAAAGAATGGCCGCACGCCTTACGTGTTAGGTTTACTCCTTTTTTACATTTTATAGTCAGCTCGTCTTTCAGCAAGGTGAGTCTATCTGTCAACTATTCGTACAAGAGAATCGTTGCCGATTCAAATGTGCAACGGAGTAGATCTTGCAGCCCACAATTAATATTACTTCTTGCTCACCTATAAGCAAGACTACGTTTATAGTGCTATTCAATATATAGCTGTCACCAGCGTCTGGTGTATACTTGCACTTAGGTGCAAGAGACTTTTACTAAGATATAGGCTAATAAGATGTCTGGATTCGATCGGGTCCATGGACATGTGGTCAAGACCATGTATACACTACAAAATCTGTCCAAAATAAGCAAAAGGATTAACAAATCACTTACAAGAGCGGGTTGGGGAAAGCTAGTAAACACAATCATAGCAGCTATATCGTATCACAATTAAGGCTTTTCTTGTACACCTCCGCAAGCAAGCTAACGCTACGGACCATAAACGCATGTGCAAAATTTCCTGAAGCTTTCATACGAAAAGGTCTCCCAGGATTGGGCCGATCAATATTTGTAATATCGAAAAGGCACAAATATAGGGGCTTACCTGAGCTGCTGGTATTCCAAGCTCAAATTCAAGACGCCTCTGTGCTGCCTTCTTTATACCGAGAAACCCGGCGGGCTCCATTTCATCCTCTGTGTACCTAGGGTGACTGCAACATGTGTTCGTTAGATAAGAAGGGAAGGTCAATTTTGAGGCAGCTCTGCGCTGAACTAAAAGCTCTTTTCTTTCATTGAAAAGGAACACACTAAAAGCTCTGTGTAATCTAAAGCTACCATCTTCAAGGCGACGATGACAAGCCAGCTTGCTTGCCGATCCCAAAATTCGATCTTCAAAATCAACTACAACACATTTCTCACTTTCCATCTGTGCAAGCTGCATATTCGAGACTGCTGATGTAGAGCTCAGAACGTGTTGATTCAACTTCTGCAAGCAAAACCATTGAAATCTTGAGGGTGAATATACAGCCCATCGAATGGCATGCATGCTAGCCTGGACGGAATGAATGAAAATATGGCAAGGAATGGAATCATAGCACCTTAACCAAATACTAACTCCACCTGGAGTGAACTTGTATCACATCTCCAAGCTAAGTTCTTACTTCAGAGCTACATATATACAAAAACATCAAATAACAACTTATTTATTTATCGTGTTAGTTTTACTTAAAATCGCATATCTAAATTGAAATAAAGTATATCAGCCATTAAAATATTGCAATTAAAATACTACTGACTCTACAAAAAGCACAGAATTAGCAACACAGCAGCAAATAAAAGTTTACTTTCTGCACACTAGCAAATCGAAATACGATAGAGTTCAAAAACCTACCTATACAATTTTAATGTAAGAATTTTACAAAAGCCTTTTCACCTACATTAGCAGAACCACATTTATAGTAACCCTGTCCCGCGCCAGGCACTGACATAACTAACATACCACATCACTGCAGAATATATTAGGATGCCATCAAGCTTTGCATTAAGTTTAGCAGAACTTGATCAAGCATATCTCTAGCTCAATACATCTTCTTTACGAACGTCTTCTACAAATGAAAATCATCTACCTTCATTGTAATGGGTCAGCAACCAACAAAGCTTTAGCTCTAAGGCGTTCACCTCTTGCATGCATATTGCACTTGCAAACACTCAATCCTCGAGACAAAGCCACTTCCTTTGATGAGCATCCTTGGCCGTTGCACATATACAAAGCAAACCACGTAACTTTTTTCCTATGCTTGCATTTGATCTGCATGAGTCTCAAGCTTTTGTTTCATTTTTTCTCATATTCACACAATTCATTATTCTACAATTATCTTCTGAGTACGTTGCAGCTATTTGCGAGGGTGCTGCAACTTATTTTACTAGTTCTGTTTATCATCGATGCATGATGACTATATGAATTAAATCACATAACAGCACCATTTCCCATTGTTGTTTGGCTGAACACCAAAGTTATCCAAATCATGGGTGAAAGCCTGAATCAGCAATGCCATTTATGGTACTAGCAAGTCTTTTTGTTGGATAATGCTGCCAAAGGTGTTGGTTCATTAAGATAACTATGTGCTGCAACTGGAAAAAAAATGAATCTATAAGTTCTAAGTTAGTTGTGGCTGCTCCATGGTACATAAGCACGGAGTAGCAATAGCCCCTATAAAAACCAATAGATGGTTGACAGAAATAGACGAAGCACACACATGGCTTACTTTATACAGTATAAAGTAAGCCATGAGCACACCACATCTAAAGATTAATCTATATTACAATTGCATCCAATTTTGACATTCCTCTAATAAAACCATGGCTTATATTGTTTGAACATAAGGCAACTATGAGCTTGAGCCTAAACATGAGGGCAGACAGGCTCACAGGTTGATCTGAAATTCAATGACTCATTTAAGAGCAGCATCTTAAATATTCATTACTGAAGTTAAATTACAATTTTATTGACAACAGCTGTTTCCTTACTTATTAAAGGAGCCAAAGTTTTTGCAATCATTCTAACTGTGATACTTGTGAAGCATCTTGTTACTCTTTAACACTACCTTTCCAGGTTGGGAAATTTAGTTGATGCTCGTTTGAAAAGCACAGTTGAGAAACTGAATGCTGGTGTTATACGAGGTAAATGAAGATTCATTCGAATGATGTCAGTCAATTATTTAGAAAGCTGTTATATATTACTTAAGTTGCATAAATGCTACTTTAAGAGTCTTTAAACTTTGTTAGCTAATTTTCAAGATGGTCTGGTTCACCGAAATACCGTGGTACGTTCCTTGAAATTTCTAAACATTTTTAAAGTAAATAGTTTTTAAGGTCCTTCATCTGGTAATAAATGGAATAATTAAAAAAAATGCTTTTTCCATTAAGCGGACTTGGTTCGGCAAAAAAAATTTCCTTGTCAACTAATTTACAGACTCCGTGAGATGTAACCGTCGCGTGCATGTCGTTGAGAAACCTGTTGTAGACGACATCGGACTTAATGACATCGGGCGATCAAGAAGATCTAATCTCTCCATGAACTATACAGGACACTATAAAATCATTCCTCGAAATAAAGTACTAAATTGATTACTTAAAACAATTACTAAAATCAAAGCAATTTCCTTAAGCAAGCAACCAGCCAACACATTAGGATGCGTCTCGTTTCCATATACGGATTTCCAATTCATAGATACTAATGAGATGATTGATTGATGATTGTTACGGAGAGAATCACGCGCCCTTGAGTATAGTGATACAAGACCAACGAAAAATTCGAAGTCTCTAACTATTC
>QQSS02234245.1:0-10089 GCA_003687565.2 Craspedacusta sowerbii | reverse complement strand
TAGATAGATAGATAGATAGATAGATAGATAGATAGATAGATAGATAGATAGATAGATAGATAGATAGATGGATAGATCGCGGCGAAAAGAATATAAGCAAATTTATATGATACGTGATAGTTCAATTACTTTGATTAAAGGCGCACGCTTCTCTGGGCCCTTGAGGCTTTTTTAACATGTGAGTAGCAGCTCATCTATGGCCTTATGATGTCTACGCTTCATTAAAGCTAAAGATGACTGGCGCCATTTTGAATGACGATCTCGTAACAACTCCTCTCCAGCGAAAAATGGCTAAGCCCGCGAAAGTGAAAGACATACATAAGGTAAAAACCCGTCGTCGGGTTACGTTCACGCTCCATGAAAAGGCCAATGGCCTTCTGGGAGAGCCATGCCATAAATTTAAGAAGTACATCTGGAATAGTAGTGAATTCTTCGTTTATTTAGCAAGGGCTTATATTTGTTGTGCTAGTATTATTATCATTAGCGAATATATATCTTGAACGAACGAAAATATTAAATATATATTACCCCCACACACACACCCCGACGGTTTGCTTCACACTGCCAATGGTTAACGTAACACAGAAGCCACTATCACACCGCTAGTTGTGCAGCCAAAGTACACCTGTACTTTGTCGACCAAACTTCGAGAGGCTTCACGATTGGCGGTTGGTGCACTGTACGTATGGTAGGGTTGTGGGTAAATTCCATTTTTTAAGTGTATACTTCACAAAATTTGCAATAAAACCACAAATAATACATCGCACCTAACCAAAAATAGCCATTGCAAAACTAGAGTAAAACGAAACCCCCTAACCCATGAGGCGAGCAGAGTTAAACAAAGTGCAACTGCACACACGACACGAATTGATTGAAACAATAGTCAGAAACACGCAAGTTCAGAATGACGTCAACCAAAGACTAGCACTTTTAGTAATAATAATATAAATAATAATAATAATAATAATAATAATAATAATAATAATAATAATAATAATAATAATAATAATAATAATAATAACAAACAGCCTATTCTTGCTAGTAAGACAATTGAACCTGCTTCCTAGACACGATCTAATCCAGCTGTGGTGGAATGAGTGAAAGGCTCAGTCTCAGAGTGGCCTCAAGTGTTGTTCCAAGGTGATTTGCACAGGTATGTAGTTGTGAACCGAAGTAGCTGTTTTACAGCCCTAAGAGCAAGAAATGGATACTCCTTTGAGCCGAGTCTAGTTTGTCCCACTGTATCTTCAAAGTGGTGTCAGTTGAGACATCTAGCGTGGTAATGAAGTTTCCGTTGGTGAAGTGTTGTGCTATCCCTCGACATCCACCTAACCTCGCTGTGATAAAGTTGAACATGTTATGCTTCAACATCTTCACCAAGCCTGGTAAAACATCGGGAATTTACAGCGCTTTTCTTGATGAAGTTAATAGTTTCTACACAAACTATCGAACGTAAATGACAGGATGAAGGACGCGTGAACGTAAGTCATAGTAGTAAATTAAGGACCAAACAGCATGATGATTCAGAAATGCAACGATGAAATAACAAAATAATAGTAATAATAATAATAATAATAAACGCATCTTGGTGGGTCGCGGCCCTCGCGGCCCAAAGGCGAAGTGCTAAAAATTTTTTGCGGCCCAACACGCCTTTGCAGGGCTGCGGTCCTATGGTTTAGAAACCCTGATCTACATAATACATATCTTATGACATATGCGTGACCGATCACGTTTCATTAGCGTCAAAAGAAAAAAGGGCCAGTGCTTTACCAAACTTACGACCGAAAATCTGACCTAGCGACGGAAAACCGTTAAGTCTTTGGATAATAATCTCAGTGAGTATGGTAGGTAGGAGAAAACTTACCATATCTTCGCGTTGAAGGAGAATCATGCGTCTCGCTAACGTCTCTGTTCTCACGTTGCCCAAATCTTTTTGCGTTTCTCCAAAAGCAAGAACTTTTAACGGGAAAAAAGTGGAAATGCCTTCTCTATTAATAATATTAGTTTCTAAAACTTCTCAGCTCAATCTACCTTCGTACTCATCTTGTCTCGCGTCTAGACAAAGAACTTCAAATAATATACGCGATTTTAGTCAGAATGCGAAAAGCTTCTTTATAAATCCCGTCGGCTCTAAACTAAATGCCAGCTCTCGACTTTCACTCTAGAGGAACTAGATTTCAATAGCGTCCCCGAAACAACGGCATCTTTGATATATTTGCAATGCCATGTTGCCACAACGACCATTCTCAGTCAACAAGTATTGCGCGGGTACTTGAAGCTTTCTACCAAAAGCGCGAAAAAAACTTCGGCTCTTCACAGCTGTTCAATCAGTTCATACGAGTGCATGGGACTTCACAAAGACTTGTTTTAAAGCTAGCTTGCCATGAAAGGCCTACAATTAACGCTACTTTCATATGCAGATATAAGATGGAAGATGAGATGGCGAGAATCTTCTTACTCGTAAACAAGAAAAGCATTCCACACTCCTCCGCACGTTTGAACAAAAGATTTTCTAAAGACCTTAAGTTTAGGAAGCACGCAGTCTAAAATGTTGTCTAGAAAATAACTAGATAGGCTCAATCATGAGTGATAGTTTTAAAAAGTAAGGAGATTTATAAAGCCAATTTTGCATACCAAGAAGATGCAAACTGACATGCAGAAGTGACAACTCGTAGCAAAACTCTTCGGTGACAGTATAACAGCTCTGATCAAAATCTCGCAAAACTCAAGAAGCAGAGAAAACTGAAGATTGTGAGCTTCGGTCTTGCGTGCCAAATCAAAGAATAAATAATTTTTTTGATTCGGCCTGCCCCACGTCGTATACGTAAAAAATGTCCTCGCGGCACTAAATTTCACACCCAAGCAATCAATCCACGATCAAAACAACATGTACAAAATTGCTAATAGTAAAGACATTTAAACAAAAGATAAAAACTTAAAAGAAACTCTCTTCCAAGAAGGAGACAAACGAACAGAAAGATTTCTAGTCGTCCATCTCGCAATATAAGCCAAGTTCGAGTACATAAGACTCGACAAATAACGTTAACTAGGATTTCCATCCCAGTACCATCCCCATCGCACATTTCAACGGCACCAGCTAAACAGCGATGACTCGGATTACCCAGAACAGATCTCTCTCTGAAAGCCATATGCCTGACCGATCTCGATTCCAGGTGTTTCTATACCCATTCATTAGCGTCTATCTACGCAAATTTCTCAATCTGGATTCCGCCCAGACGAGTCATCTCGATTAGAGTACAAGAGGTACACTTCCTCTCACTTAAGAAGCCCGTTAATTTCTTGCTTGTTCTTATTTCTAATATAAGAAGAGGACCCGTAATACGCCAAAGGAGTACCAGATAAACAAAGAGAAGCTGATAGGCACGTTAGAGTTGGTGATAGACATACGCTTATCGCGAACATGCCTGATTGCCTGAGCATTCAGAGAACAGCACGCACAGTGAATAGCAGGTACGAGATCATAGAGGTTTTGAAATAACTGGGCATTGTACCTGGATACCAGCTAGGTCTGCGATCATTCATAGGCAATGGTGACAACCATTAGCACAAACGGCGAAATGTAAATTATTCGCGGATTAGGAGGTTAGAAAGGGCTTTTACCAGTTTCGTGAGACGCAATGTAAAATAAGCATGTTGTTTTTGTCTTCCCGGCACTACAATGAATAGGTTGGACCGTCGCATTTTCGTATAAGAGCTTATAAGATACAGGTTCATATGCTATTATGGCCTTTTGAGTGTAAACATAGATGAAATACAAGCATAGAGGCATTTGATGACATGCGTGCGGCTTACTTTCAACGATGAGCAGTTTTTCCTGCTTTCCAGCAGCGAATGCGCAATGAGCAAAGTGTTCGTAGCAGTCAATATCAATCCGATCAATTCCAAATCTTAAATTTTTTTAGGGCCTGTCTCAATGCAATCCGAAATCAGTTCAGCTCCGCGATCGGACACGCGGACATGCAAGAAGGGAGTATCGTTGCTCGAGTCCAAGTGCACAAATGAATTTTACTTTTGCTAATGACTTCCGCTGCTTCCTAACTCGAGAGGGAAGACCGGATGAGTGAGCCAACAATCCGTGGGTTGTCTTGTAAGAGCCCGGTTCGCCTTCCTCCCAGACAGTCTGGCAGCCAACTTTGGATAGGAAGTTACCACGGCGAGGGGGGGAAATGGCGGATGGATATTCACCCAAAGGCAGCTAAGCAGACCGACGAGAATGAAGGAGGCTATGCTTGGAAGAGAGGCTATGTTTGGAAGAGAAGCTATGCTTGGAAGAGAGGCTATGTTTTGAAGAGAGGCTTTGTTTGGGAAGAATGAAGAGAATCCTATGTTTGGAAGAGAGGCTATGCTTGGAAGAGAGGCGATATTGGAACAAGAGGCGATGTTGGGATGAGGGGCGATTTTTGGAAAAGAGACTATGTTTAGAAGAAGTCAATATTTGAAGAGTGGCATGTTTGGAGGAGGGTGCATATAGGACCACTTGGTCCTCCAGTAACCCAAACGTCTCTAAAACGTAACTTCGGACTAATGAAAGTGGTAGCCAGCAGGTACGGACCTAAGACCCAAAGCCCCCTTTTCGCGTTTTGTTGAACAAACTTACCACGCATTCCACTCCAACACCATCCAACTGCATACTTGAATACATGCATACATGAAGATTAACATGAAGAGATGAAGATGAAATTAAAGAAAGAGGATGAAATTGAAGAGATGAAGATAAAGGGATGAAGGGAACGAGCTGAAGGAACTAAACTAAAGATGGCGAGTTCTTCAGATCTTATTCTCTAATCTAGCTCGGAAACTAAATCTATTAGTCAGCTAAACCAAAACTCCGACTACCTTCTTACCACCTTTGACCCACCTACACATATCTTCAGCTTCTGCCTACGTACCTTCGTTTTTAATTTGTTCGTGTGAAGGTGACCAAGCAATACGATCACCAACCGCGGAACAACTTAACCGTGAACGAATACTACGGTACTTACAAAAATGGCACAGACCGGGCATGAATAGAAGGAAAACCCCAAATTTTTGCAGCCAATGATTGGCTGTGTGACAATACTCAATCTCATAAATCTGAACGCTTGTGCCATTCCAAATACCTGCTTCTTCTACTGCAACACCAAATTTTGATGTTTGAGAAGATGCTTACTGTAAAACTATACCGCATTTGCGTTTAAAAAAAACAAACAACCTAAGTTAAGAAATATAGGAAGTTTAAACTGAAACCTTAATGAACAGGAACGGCTTAAAGGCATTGCCCAGAAGATGGAAAGAGAAGCGTCAAAAGAATGAATAGCAATGCAGGAGAACGGCTCATTGCGTGAGCGAAAGTACGTGTGCGTGTGTGTGTGTTTGTGCGCGTTTGTGTGGTGTGTGTGTGCTTGTGCGTGCTTGCGTGTGTGTTTGCGCCCGCTTGTGTGAGTGTGTGTGCTTGTGTGTGTTTGTGTGTGTTTGTAAAAAATGTTTGCGAATGTCGTAATTTCGGGTCAGATCACTGATCTACATATTAATGAAATCATGGTCACCTGCTCTGATTGTCTCGCGGGACAACATAGGTGCTCTATCCAGTCTTATGGAGATCAGTGTTCATGACGTGCGAACGGGAGAACTCACGAAGGCAATAACAATGTGGAAATAGCGCGTACACCATTACTATACTGCGGCAAACAAATTTCCATCTGTATCTGACGAGGCAAAAACTCTTGATGTATTTTTCAAGCCAACACACATCAATAAATTCAGAAAGAATCTATGACGTCAAAATCAACACGCACCTTTGCTCTGTTTACATTCGTATCCCGAACATGTCCCCGAACCCTCAGCAATCGGTCTGTATGTAGATCCATTTGCATCCCGGTCAGGTCTTGGTTTCACAAAGCTAGGACATTGCCCCATTCCCGTTCACCAACAAGCACTACTAACTGATTCCAAACAGAAGTTCGTAGTCAATAAACTGCAAACATCCAGCAAAAGCGCTTTAGAGGCAAAGTCTTGCCTCACGCTGGGATCTGAATCGCCTTTGGGAAACGGCCGCGATAACACCAAAGCTTAATGGGTATCGAGCACTTACGCTTCGGAAAGTGGCCTTCGGACTTCTTCCGGCATTTAGACCTAGCAACGCAGATTTATTGGGGTTCCTGGCCGTCAGGGTGTAGGCCTACTTGTAAGCAAATGGAAATGTAAGCATGGAACCGGAAAACCAGTTTAATGTCTCGGCAATTAAGAGTTATAACGACCTCCGATAGCGATAATGTACCACCATTATATAAACAGAGCAAACGTAAGTTCTTCTGAGTGAGCAATGGAAAGTCGGATACCGCTCCAACAGTCAACTAGGGTTCCTCAAGGAATAGCGAAGTACCCGCGGGGGATTCCAAATGACTCACGACAAACCGCCCCCTTTAGGGCAGCGGTTTACCTGTGCGACGGCTAAACAAGCAGTTTGTTTTTATGAAATCCAATCCACATCGGGGCAGCAAGCACCCTGCGGCCTGTGATTGTTTGTAGCTGCGCATATGCGAGCGTATAAGCATATGAAACTCAAATAAATGTAGTTACATTTATTACTTGCAACTAAGGAGCTGATGCCCTGCATCATGAGACTCTCCTAAAAGTACTTGATTGATTAGGAAAAAACTGAATGCGGCTAATTTTTGCTCCCTCAGGTTGGAATGCGATTTCTGATCTCGGGCTGAAAATCGTTTAGCGTTCATCTAATCCATACCTCACTCAGACATAAACTGCTTCATAAGACAACGTCCAAATAATGCACGCTACATAGCGACGTAATGGCAAATTTTAATGACATCAGCTTTTCCATCGACCTCTATCAATACCTAAAAAAAAACTTACCCTCACGAATCGAATAATAAGGATGGAGAACAGACTGTAGATTATTTACAAACCAAACCTGGAAAATACGCATAAAATACCTCGGACAAGCTCCTGCAATACGACTAAACATGTCTTGATTACGCCAGTGAAAAAGCTAAACGTATGAAGGCGGGCTGATCCTTGTCGTGACTGTCAAACGTCATGACGTTCTATGCCGATATCCGTATCATTGGTGACAACCAACCCGTTTATCGAGGTATCGAGGAAATAGAAAGGTGGCGATAGGTCGTTGCAGATTTGGTTTCGTAATATCATCTCAAAGCGAGGTCGTATCATTAGAGGAGGCGTCGACAATTACTTCATTGGATGTGAGTCCAATGTAAATTGGCGTACAGACGTTAACCACAAACGCGCGCATGAACAAACTTGTTGCTAATCATTAAGTTTTCGACCATATAACAACCTAATTAGCTACAACAACAAAGACATAGCATAGTTTTTCCAACAGGTATCCAAGCCCACCACAAAAAATTCCAAGTCCTTTCGTGCGAGTAAGTCATACAGCAGGCATGAAGCGTGTAGCAGCAAGACATTCTTGCAACGTAATCCACAGCCTAGATATGTCATCTTCTAAATCCTTTGCTTGGTATGGGCTTTAAATGAACATCTAAGCTTTCAATTTAACCGCTTTGTCGAGGGGCAGCCTAAAATTCGTATATTTATGGACTCAAATCCTGGCTAGTATAAACAAATGGTCCCCAGAGGAAAGCCGTTTAGACTTATCACGTCTAATCTAACGTGCTAGGCTTATCTCGGAATGCAGCTCATGTGGTCGGCTTATCCAACCCCAGTGTAGGCACCAATTTACTCAACCTAGCATTGTAGTAAGTCCAAGAAAATTTACTGCCTTTAAATTCTTCTGCTTGAAACTTAACTTTATGTAACCCGAGCCAGAAGAGCACTGCGACGTACTAACTAGAGTTTATCACTACTATTAGAAGCTCAAAATCATAACATTAACTATGCCATTGCACGGGATAACCTTGCATGACATAACATCACATAATTGTTCAGTCCTTACCATGGCATTATTACTTAATCATAATTATTAAATAGTTATAGTTCATATTACATGATACGGCTAACTGAAAAGCACGTCCCATCATCTTCGGACAAAGATGCGAAGGTCGGGTTTGGCGCCCAGACAACAATGTCTTAATTCATTAACCACTGATTCATTAAACATCTAACACTGGCCACATCATTAGGCCACGTGCAGATAGTCAGCGACAAATTAGTGAATTTGGGTGGACATGTCTCAATTGCCATCGAATTGGCTTTTGAAAACCTACTCCTGTGATCAAGAACAAAAACAAGAAGTTTCAAAAAGCACGAATGGCGTGGGAAAAAGGTTGATCAAGGGGAAATTGGACGAAGATGAGGAGAAACATCAAGAGAAAAAGCAACACTGACAAGTCATTCGCGCATATTTTAGAAAAGGGAAACGGAGTTTATGTTAACAGACCTTCCTTACGCAACAATGTTCGGATTATTATCACTTGGATATATCATGGTGCACCACTATTTTGTTGGGTTATCTGTCGGTGCAACTGGTCGCCAAACTGTCCTGACCGGTTATAAGAAAGACTAGTTTGCTCGCAAGGGGGTCTCGATATCCAATCATTGCTGCACAGATGGCGAGTGATGACCGCCTGCCTTAGTATATCAGCGGCTCCTATAGCGCCATTGCGAACGATTACGTTCAATAGACTTTAAAGTCTTTACTCCAGCCTATTTGCCACCTGATATATGGTTGACTCGTGTACAGAAGCAGACGACGATAAGAATAATCACTTCTTCTGACTATCACGCTCTGACATCAAGCCTATTTGCTAAATTGCAAATTCTCAAGCTTGAGGATCCAATTCCAAGGAACTAAACAGATGTCTGTTCATGTACGACTGGAAAAATGGCAACTTACCGATGTCTCTGAAATCTCTCTTCTCTGTGCGATCACATTCTAGAAGCACTAGAACTGACAAACGTAGAGTGCTCCTTGTGCCCAGAACAAATACCCTTAGTTACGATGATCGATCATTAAATGTCACTCTAAATAAGTTGATTGACTTGGAGATAAACATCGGTACTAGCAAAGTAGTATTTAAACGACAGTTTTTTACTCTCTTTACTTCAAAGTATTAGGAAACATTACATACAGATGCTTGGCTAAAGTTATTCCTGCCTGATGAAAAGACCGCTACATGTCCGATCAAACCGATTGACCCACATTTGTAATAAACTATAACAGAAGCTTTTGAACGATGTTCCGTTTAACGCTTTTAATTATTACTAAAATTGGATTACGCATACTTCTCTCAAGAAGTATTAAGGGGGCTCTTCAACTCTGATTAGCTTTGCTAAGAAGGGCACTCCTTCCCATTGTGTGACGTATTTTCACCACTTCTCTGTAAAATATTTTATACGAACTTTGGGAAAAGAGACTGTTGCTGTTGCTGTTGTTGTTGTTGTTGTTGTTGTTGTTGTTGTTGTTGTTGTACTTCTATGCTGGCTCCAAAGATGAAGTTTACTGATAAGCATCAATTATGTAATTGTCGATTAACCATTGCTATTTAAATGAAGAGTGTCTGCTTCAATCCATGAAGGCTTGGCAATTAAGCAATAGTTTCGGACATAGACGAGGTCATTATCTGGAAACCCAATTAACTGTAAGAAGCAAATTGAACTTCCAGTGCATTGTTTTCTATCTATTTTAAAAGATCCGTTTGTGCTAATGGCTTTAGACGCCCTCACTATGTTTTGTACATTAGCGCTGACAGGACACTGCAAGTGACTTCAGGTGGCGCGCCCCCTCAATGTGGTCAAAGCATTGACAATGCATGCGTGGCTCGAGTCGAAACGAGCCAGAATGACCAGCCTTATCCTGTACTAGATATACGATTAAATAACAAATCAGCTATTGCTGTAGTCTTGGTCAATCTCAAACTTGACATCTCCTAATAGTATATATGCAATAATAATGGTATATTAATAGTATACATAATACATCTATATATAAACATAGTATATATAATATATATATACTCTATATAAATAATATAAGATATATATATATTATGTATATTATAATATATATATATATATATATATATATATATAATGATATGTATATACATTATATATATATATAATGATATGTATATACATTATATATAT